>CAUYRT010040594.1:0-100294 GCA_963574885.1 Lepilemur ruficaudatus
ATAGAAAAAATTAGCTGGGCATGGTGGCGCATGCCTGTAATCCCAGCTACTCGGGAGGCTGAGGCAGGAGGATCGCTTGAGCCCAGGAGTTTGAGGTTGCTGTGAGCTAGGGTGACACCACAGCACTCTAGCCGGGGCAACAGAATGAGACTCTGTCTCAAAAAAAAAAAAAAGAGTGCAAGAGTTTGTCTACTAATTTTAAAAGTGTGTGGTGCTTTTATTTGAAAATTAACCTGCATATATGCATTCACTATGGAATCATACTGAATTTTCCTTTTAGGAAGAGAATGCTTGCTTTTTTGCATTCATTTTTTGGAATATTTTGATACATTACTTTGATTTTGATATTAACTATTATTAATGAAAACTTATTAGACCTTTGTGAAACTTGTTCTCAAATGATAGCAGAGTCATTTTGGAAACATGGGTTCAGAAGGTTTTTTTTTGTGTGTGTGTGTGGTGCTAATATCTTTTTTTTTTAAGGTGAGTCCACTACCATGCCATGCCGTAGGACCCTACTCTTGCAAGAGAGTTTGTGGACGAACCTTAGATTGTCAGAATCATACCTGTATGAAAGAATGCCACAAAGTAACTGAAGTGGATGGCTGTACTGGCAAAAACAAGGTAATGGTTTTAGGTCGAATGTGTCTATGCTCACAGTATGCTTGAAACATCTTTTTCAACAGTTATACTATAAATATTTGTTTCCATTTTGCTTAGCTTCTTTCCTCTTTTCTGCCCTCATTCCTTCTCTCTCCTTGCTTTTCCTAAGACAGCTGTCTTTACCAGATTGCTGTCTATTGCTCTCTTTGTGCTAGCTCATACTAATGTGCCTTTTAATGTGGGATTCTTTACATGCTGTGCCTGTGTTAATACCTAGGATGTGGTTTTATGATAAAAATATAGAAGTCATGTATCTTCTTAGAAGGTAGGTAGCAATACCACCTCCACTTCTCTCTGTTCATATTTCTGAGTTTAGAGCATTTGCTCAGTTATTTTTCACATGATAGATGATGTTTATAATTTTAATAAATTCCTAATCTTTTGTTGAAAAGTAAATGGCATCACAGATGTGTATGTCTGTTTGTATAATTAACGGTTTTCAAGCATATGAGAAATCAGCTATTCAAGGATCTCTTAAAAATTGTCATTTCACAAGGAAAAACAAGTGTACTAATCAAATTTTAAATAATATTAAGCTTTATATTCAAAATAATATTTTTCATAGACTTTCATTCTGTGGGAAATCATAATAATATTAGCAAGTATCTTAATGAGAAATAAGCCAGAAATTTTAAGTTTAACTTTATTATTAAGTAACATTAAATTTACAGATATTTATGAATTGTGTTATTGAAAACTTGACTTGCATTACCAGAGGTTTTTTTTGTGTGTGTTTGATTTGATAATAGTAATGTATGACAACATAAATGCCCATAGTATTGTTTTTGTTCATGTACAAATATATATGTAAATGTATTGGTTATAATTTCTTCATTGATCCATGCCTGGATTCTCAAAAATGTACTTATGATAAAATGAAAATGATAGTGGAATTGTAAAATCAAACCAACAAGTATTGATTTAAAATCACTTTAGGTAGGGTGTAGTTGCTTAATGGCTTTCCTCTTCTGGATTTCCAGAATATCAAGTGAGTCAGAAAAAACTTATTTCCAAATCTGATATGACTATTAGGGATTTATTGTGGATTATTCCAATATTGCTGCCTGGGTTAAAGTTTCTGTTTCTCTTTTTAAATGAGAATGGTATAAAATATTTGACAGACTTTCTGTTTTTCCTAATTAAGATAGTCTTTCCGAGAAGATAGAACTTGATTTTGGAAGTGATCCAGGAAGATAGCTTAGTACAAGTACAGATTCAGTGATTTTTTTTTTTTCTTTTTCATAGCTGGAAGGAGCTCATACCATAATTCTTGTTTTGCAGATAGGAAAACTGAAACTTAATGTTGTCAGGTGACTTATCCATCCATGATCATACAACAGGAGAGTAGCAAATCAGAAAGTAGTATCCCTGATCTCTTAACTCCCAGCTCAGTGTGTTCTTCTACTCCTGTTATTTAAATAGATTACTGTAGGTATGCCACATAGCCAGGAAGAGCAAAGGAAACATACCCTGTGTTAACTTGGTTCCGTTTGCATGTTTTGCGATTCATTGGCTAACCCTCCCTCAGTCTTTCCCATTTCAGAAAGTCATATTACCATTTTTACCTGGTTGTGCAGGCCAAAGTCATAGGAATCATGCTTGATTTGTTTCTTACCTTTGTCGTCTTTGTCCTATAGCAAATCCTGTTAGGTTTGTTTTCAAAATAGATCGTGAATCTGACAATTTCTCATTACCTATACTGCTAACATGGTCACCTAAGCCACCATCACCTCTTCCCTAGATTTCTGCACTATTTTCCCAACTCACCTTTCTGCTTTCACTTTTGTTTTACTACATCAGCCAGATTCATCTTTTAAAAAGTGTAAGTCAGGTATCATCTGCCTGCTCGACACCCATGGTAGCTTTTAATCACTCTCAGATTACAATCCAAAGGACTGACGGTGGCCTCCAAGGCTCTATAATGATCTGACTCCTAACTACCATTCCTGCCTCTCATCTGACTACTCATCACTCTCTTGCTTGTTCACTTCTGCTTCTCTTCTTGTTATTTCTTTTTAGTCCTAAACGTCAAAAAATAGCTTAGAATTTTATTAACAATAACTGTTGTAATCATTGCTGTACTTAGGCATGGTAATAAAAATGTTTAACCTTTAAGACTTAGTGTCCTTGTCTATAGATCTCTGACTTATTTTATCTCAAGTATGACATATGAAAACCAAAAATGCCCTGCAATAACAAATTTTAACTTTTTTAGTAGATTCTGATACTAGTTACATTATTAAATCACAAGAGTAGAGACAGGTATCTTGTTAAGTTACATTGAGGTACATTTATTTATAAATATAATCTAACCTTAATTCACTGATGTGCATTAAAAAATAAACTACTGGCCCTTCTCCTTGTTTTCACTCTGTCTGTGTTTCTTATTGGCAAGATGAGATAAGTATCTCCAGAACTTTTTTGAGTGATTTAGAATTTCTATATGTTAACAGTGTGTTGATTTCTTTAATTCAATGATAATTGTGCTTATTGGATGGAAGTGAATTGAATAAGCATTTGACTGTATTTTTTCTACCTCTATTCTTTAGGAAGTAATTTACATTTTTAGTAGGGATACCCTTTATGTAGTCAAGTTCATGTTAAAGATGAGGCAGTTTGACTTAGTGAGGTTTACAACATAAAAATCTATATGAATAATGGTCATATTGACAATCTTGCTATTCTTTTTGAGTATTTTTAAGATCAATGAGAGCACAGGTCATTAAGTGTATTTTTTTTTCTTTTTCTTTTTTCGCACAGAGCCTGGGCTGGGGTGTACATGGGGTAACTTCACTCTGCCGCCTCTTTCTATGCAGGCAGTGTAAGAACATAGCCTGTGGCAAGCACTGGGAGGCCCATTAACTGTTTTTAAGAGCTGCCAAAGTATTTTAATGGAATATATACATTTTATAACTTTAATTTATAGAAATGTTAGACTTCTGTACTTAATTGATTTATTTCCCTGCTATTTTTCAGGCTGGTCCAGAATGCCTTCCTTGTGAAGAAGGGTGCTCTAAGTCACGGCCACTAGGCTGTCCTCATCCTTGTGTGTTGCCATGTCACCCTGGAGAATGTCCACCCTGTGTTCAAATGCTTAGAATAAAATGTCACTGCAAGATTACAAGCCTATATGTGGAATGTCGGTAAGTGGACTGAAGAAATACTCTTGTCTTACTAATATCTTTTTATAATTCAGAGCCCTTTATAGTATACTTTACAGAATATTTTTCAGTTGTGTTGCTTAGACTCTACAGGCCTAAATTATGTGGTTGACCTGGAAGGAAGAAATGTGGTATACTCTACCTGCTAGATTCTTAACCCTGATTTCGAGCAGGAAAATTTTGCTTTTTTTCCATTTGGAGAGTCTGTATAAGATTTTGTTAGGAAAAGATTGTATCACTTCTTCTTAAAAAAATTAGAGAAATACTCATAACTGTTCACATGACTATGTCAGACTAGAATTTTGTTTGATCAAAATTTGACTTGTACATACAAGCACACCTCGTTTTATTACGCTTCACTTTATCACACTTCACAGACACTGTTTTTTACAAATTGGAGGTTTGTGGCAGCTCTTCATCAAGCAAGTCTATCAATGCCGTTTTTCCAGCAGCTTATGCTGCTTGTGTCTTGTGTTGTATTTTAGTAATTCTCACAATATTTTGAACTTTTTCATTATTGTATTTGTTATGGTAATCAGGGATTAAGCTAATGTGACCTTAAGTTAATGTAAGATGGTGAGCTTAATCGGTAAATGTTGTGTGTTCTTACTGCTCACCAACTGGCAGATTCCGGGTCTCACTCGCTCTCCTCAGGCCTCCCCATTCCCAGAGATACAACAGTGTTGAAATTAGGCCAGTTAAAAACCCAACAATGTGAAAAGGAGATTTCATACATTTCTCACTTAAATCAAAAGCTAAAAATGGGCCGGGCGCGGTGGCTCACGCCTGTAATCCTAGCACTCTGGGAGGCCGAGACGGGTGGATTCCTCAAGGTCAAGAGTTCAAGACCAGCCTGAGCAAGAGCGAGACCCCATCTCTACTAAAAAAATAGAAAGAAATTAGCTGGACAACTAAAAATATAAATATATAAAAAATTAGCCAGGCATGGTGGCGCATGCCTGTAGTCCCAGCTACTCGGGAGGCTGAGGCAGAAGGATCGCTGGAGCCCAGGAGTTTGAGGTTGCTGTGAGGTAGGCTGATGCCACGGCACTCTAGCCCGGGCAACAAATTGAGACTTTGTATCAAAAAAAAAAAAAAAAAAAAAACCTTGGCTATTTCCCTGGTGTTCTATGCTCTAGAATGCATTATGTGGTATCATTGGGATTAACTGGTCTTTGAGGGTTTTCTAGAATTCTCCTTTGAAACCATCTGGGCCTAGGGTGTGTGTGTTGTTTTTTTGATGAGTTTCTCTATTTTCTCCATTTTCCTCTATCTATTTCATCTAGGCTTTTCAAATTTATTTGCTTAGAAGTTTGCAAAGTAGTTGCTTATGATTTTTGAAAATTTTTTTTCTGTTTTAAATAAGCTTATTGTAGTTCCCACTGAATAGCCTGAATTCCTCAGTTTGAACATATTAAATGACTAGTTTTAAATTTTTTAAGTAAGGGCATTAAGAAGAATTGTAATTATGAGTTATAAGGATTGGTCTGTATGGAAAGATAGTAGCAGGAACTGTTAAAGAGAGGCAGGCACAGGTGGTGTTTTGCGCTTCTTTCTTTCAGTGGTTACCTTTTTGGCATTTGACTTGTTAGGAGTAAAGGCTGGATGGTATGAGTTATCAGAACAGTTAAGTAATTTGAAGGTAATTATTACAGATAGAGAAATAATTAAAATATTTCTTGAGGAAAAAAATATAATTTTATGGATATGTTTGAAATTGTGAATTGTTTTTAGGAAACAAAAGATAGAAAATGGGCATTGGTTTTTCATTAAAACTTTCTCTTGTTTTTAGAAAAATAACCACAGCTGATGTAAATGAAAAGAATCTCCTCAGTTGTTGCAAAAATCAGTGCCCTAAAGAGGTAAGCTTTAATAGAACCTTTTAAATTGTGTTCCTTGGGCATTGTTCCCTTGGGTTTTCTTTTCTCTTGCTTGGTTGTCTTATTTCAGATCTTTTGTGGACCCACATTCTAGTGGGATGTGATTCATGTCTGTATAAATGTGATGCATAGGATTTGAGTAGATGCACTTCATTTTATGAAATTTGGGGATGTTAGAACTAGGAATAACCCTTTGAAGATTTTTTTCTTAGGACAGTAATTTTAAAGATCACTTACATACTTTATATTATAAAATATTGATCTTGTGCTTATCCCCCAAAATGTGGTTCAGACTTAAAATATAAACAGATTGAGAACTGTGTGGGTCATAAGCAGTTCGGCAGTGGATCTGTTAGGTCATATAAAAAGTAAGAGTGTGTGTACTCCTGCGCATGTGCGTGCATCTGTGTTGGGATAGTGTGGGAGGACAGCCGTGCACTTCCCCACGCTTTGAAGGTGATGTCCTAGAAGATACCTCTGCACATTTTCAGTGTGGCTTTTGGTGCTGGTGCCATTCGGATTGTTGAATCTTTCATTGCTGTATGAAATTAGTGAATACAAAGCATTCATATATAAAGTTGTGTTTTTAAAGATTCTGTTGCTTCAATAAACGTTCTATTCATACTAAAAGTATTGAAAGTGGTTTGAAAAAATCATGTGGAGTAAAAAGGTAAAAACTCACTAGTGATATATCCTGGCAGTAATTTGAGAAACCAGAGTAGTCCATCTCTATTTGGTCAATCTGAAAGGGAGCATGCTCCTTTTTTTGTTGTTGGGTTGGGACAGTGACAATTATTTGATTTGGGTAGACTTTTAAAAAAGAATCCTTTTGACTTAGAGATGTACTAAATAGAGGTAATAGATTTTCTTTAAACTCTTTATGTACCTATCTGTTTCTCATCCTGTTTAGAGTCAGGAAGAGATGACAACTAAGTCTTAAATATACTAATCAGTCTTTTATTAAGTATAAAACAAGAATCAATGCATTATATACCTTTTTGTTAACAATATTTTCTTTTAACTAAAGCTTTGGGTCACTTTTAATGGATTTCAGTTTAAGAACAGAAATAGTTAGAAACTAAACTTGAAAGCTTTAGAATTTATATAAGATTATTAAAAAAGAGGCCATTTAAACAATAAATGATTATTGTAATAATTCTATAGCTAGATGACTATGCAAATTACCATCTCTCCCTTTCAAGTTTTCAGATTTCTGGGAGAGAAAATGTGATTGGCTCACCTGGAGTCCAGGGACTCCTCTGGGCACAGGCAACCATAGAGAGGGAACTAGAACAGGTAGCATAGCCGTGGCTGGGCTACTCGGGCAATCGTGGTGAACCAGGCAGCCATCTCAAGTTATGTCTTCTACAACTTTTCCCAGCACTGGATGTGGAAAGGCAAGGAGATTCATGGAGTAGGGGTTAGGTGAGCTGGCAGGGTCAAATGAAATATTTAGAAAAAAGAGATACATATATTTTGAAGGCAGAAGACTCAGCCAGAGAAAAGACTTTCAAGATGTCAGTGAAATTGTGAAGAGTGAGCATGAGCTATTCTAGGAGACAGAAAGATGTAACATCAAGACCAGTTATTTCATCAACTCCCAACGCATTGGAGGGATAGAACACTGGTTAGTGAAAGGCCACACTACAGCCACGATTCTGTGTATCTTCAAAAAGATCTTTATTCTGATATGCTTCCCTGTTCACTTTCCCCTTTAGAATCGTTGATTTAAAGTTGAAGTAGACTGGTTAGTTACTTTCATAGAGAAGATGACTGATGAAATTATCTCAGAGATTAAGGAAAGAATAAGAAGATACAGAGACGTAGGAGGGCAAGAGATGGTAGATGGTGAGCTGCTGCCTGGTATTTTTCTTCTTTATGAAGTCAGGCCAGAGGCACTGGCAGGAACTCACTGAGAGTGAAGTGAAGGAATACAAAGGCTTGAAAAACCACTGTGGGGCAAGTATTTGATAATGAATAAGCATTGAGCGTGTTACGCAGTGTTCGGGGCCTAGCCCAGTATTAGCTGTAGGGAGAAACAAAACTGAAGTGGTTCAGGAATGCCTAGCGTGGAAATCATTCTAGTAGTATTCTTCCCTGTGGTAGATTAGTGGAAATACACAGTGTGAGTGGTCTGAATTTAGTTTTAGTACGAATGCCTAGCCTAAAAATTAAAGAACAGGGAACCTAGTTGCACACTAGAGAGAGACTAAAGACAAAAGGATTCTGAATTTCTTAAAGTTGGTGGCATCGGTAATTTGAAAGATCAATCTGATGAATCATAGAGATCAGAAATTACAGAATTTAAATGTTTATTAAGGTGTCCACTATTTGCAAAGTATCTTTGTTAGGGAGTATGAGATGAGAGACACAAAAAAATAGAGATGCTTCCCAACTTACAATGAGGTTGCATCCCGATAAACCCATCGTAATGTTGAAAATCCTAAGTTGAACCATCATAAATTGGATTGTCTGTGTAAGAGCATTGACCTCTACTAACTTATAATAACTTTTGTTATAATAGCTAAATACATGTTCACTGAACACACTTAATCCTCACAACAACTTTATAAAGTATTTATAAAATATTGCCCTTCACAGTTTTACATGTGAAGCACAGAAAAGTGACTTGCCTAAGGTCCCACAGTTAGTAAAGAGGGAATCTAGAATTCAGTTCCAGGTAGTCTGACTTTGGAATTTGATCCCTAACCAATAGTGTATTTTATTTCCATTCAGAAATATATGAAGTGCCTAAAAAAAATTTTTTTTGGTAACAGTTAAAGACAATACAAGCGATGTCACAACAGTTTACAAATAGATTTCTTACATAACTACTGTTTATTTAAATGGAAGCAAAATTTATGTCAGACTTATAAATTTAAGATTTAAGATTTAAGCCATGTCTCAAAGTATAGATACGATTTGAATAGACAGAAGGAAACAATGTTTCATCTGAAAGCTTGGCTGGGATAGGAAGATAGTAAATAATGAAAGACAAGGAGTTCATAGACATCATGGCAATTAGTGAGTGGTTTTGGCTACCTAAATAATATGTTTTAATATTAATATATAGTGGTAAGAATGAATGTTTGATAGTAAAAAGCTAAGCAGTTATGACACAGTACAGTGTCTTAAGGACGAGGACGTTTTTTTTTCTTTCTCACAACAGTCAGGGAGGGTAGATGTGTCACTGAGCTCCGGGTGTTCATCCATGAATCCAGCTTTGCTGGCAGCTCTGCTCTCTTTAACATGTGGTTTCTGTTATTGCTCCAGCTGTCATCATTTTCTAGCACAGGGGGAAGAAAAGAACATGGAAGTATATACTCTTGCAATGATTTAAGGCACAAATCACTTGTACTTAGTCACATGGCTACAACTAGTTACAAGGGTGGCTGTAAGATGTACTCTTGGAGTAGAGCTGGGGAGAATATTTAAAAATTTTCTATAATTAAAGTAATTTATATCTAAAAGAAAAATAGTTGACAAATTAAGCCATTAGCCAGGATTGAGTGACCCTATGTGTAGTGGACTCTTTCTTAAAATAGTTGCTGGAGTGTGGCGGGAGGTGGAGTATGACCAAATTGTAAATATGTAATTGCTTTATGTTCATTTTATTTAAGCTTCCTTGTGGGCACAGATGCAAGGAGATGTGTCATCCTGGTGAATGTCCTTTTAATTGCAACCAGAAGGTAAAACTTAGATGTCCTTGTAAAAGAATAAAAAAGGTAAATATTTTAAGTTATTGAAAATACTTTTCTATGGAAGTTGTTTTTGTTTGGTTTGGTTTTGTATGTATGTTCTGGTAGTTCCTTGGTTTTATTTTTTGCCCTCTAATTTTAAGGTTTTATTTCATAGACTTTTTTATTATTAGAATAAGTCTACCAATTTCCATAAATGCCTATTTTAAAAACCAGCTTTGGCTATTTAGTTTTCTGTAGCTTAATAGCAGAAGAGAGATTGTTTTATGTTGGAACCAAACTTGGTGCCCTTTTTTGGATAAAGTCAGTGTGCTCTAGGTCTGAGGTCTGAACAAGGAACACAATGTGAGTGATAAAGTGAGTCGCATGGTTTAAGAAATGGTCTGGAATTAGCCTTTATTGCTCTTATTTATGAAACTTTTTTGCCATCAGTATTGGCCTTTGAAAATTTTGCCTTAAAAAAGCCTTATATGTACAGTCTTATAAAATAAAATAACATTAAACTTGGAAAGAATTAATTTTAAAATAAAGTGATGATACCGAAGGAATAAATGAGTGAAAACTAATGATTGGAAGGCCCAGTGGAAAAAAACTATACCATTAAACAGAACTTATTTGTAAAGGAAAATATAGTGGCCTAATACTCTTTTTTTCCATTCTCATTTTCCTTGACCATCCCTGTTGGCAGAATTGCCTCCTTTGAATAAGTTTTTTGACCTCTGACTTACCTCATCTCAGTTATAGTTGTAACTCGTTTTGTTCTTCGTATTCCTATGGTTATTCCTGTTATATTCCTACGGTTATAACCGTATTCCTATGGTTATTCCCTAAAGCTAGTACCCTTTTTCTTCTCTTTAAATTTACTCATCTATTGAGATACTCATTGAGGATCTTTTATAGGTCCTTTGCTTTTCATTTATTTTTCAGAGTTCCTGGTGTATTTTCCTGGGGTGGCTAACTTTTGAATTTACATTTGTAGGCCTGACTTCTTAGAGGCTGGAATCTGTACATTTTAGATATTTAAATCGACCACCTTTATGTGAAAATCAATAGTCAAGCCACTTTTAATCTGAGATGTGTCTTAAATTTTCTTTGAAATCTCCTGTCTTATCCAAGTGCCATTTGTCGCCCATTAGTACTTTGGAACAACTCTTTCCTAGGCCTTAGCAAGACTTCATACTGATTTCCTTGCCTCTGGTCATGCTACTTAGCTGGTCTAAACTCTTCAGTGGTTCTTCATCCTCGGGGTAGTGCAGGTTTAGAACACTTCCATTACCCAGAAAGCGCTGTTGGACAGTACTGCTCTAGAACATTGTATTCCCTGGAAGCTTTATAAGAATAACAAGAAACAATAAAGAAAAGTAAAGAATAAAAATAAAATGGGAGCTAAGTCCCATAGTGCCACTTAGTAAATAATGGGTTATTTTAATTTTATGGAATTCACTTAATAAAGGAGTAATCACTATTTGAAGTAGATATTTAATGCTTACAACCATATCATCATTAACAATTAATGAACATGACTGTTAAATAATATGACCTTAAGCTATTAGATAAATGTTGCTTTTTTATGGCATATCGTTAGGACGTTAAGGGAGAGATCGTTTAAAATTTGAAATCTGGTTATTTGTAGGAATTGCAATGCAATAAAGTACGTGAAAATCAGGTTTCAATAGAATGTGACACAACATGCAGAGAAATGAAGCGGAAAGCATCTGAGGTAATGTCTCGTTAAATACGCTCTTAATGTGCCAGTAGCCTTTCCCTACTTCTTTATGTGTTTATGAAAAACAACTTGAAATCTCTTTGCTTTTGTAATAAAAGCCTGGCTTTATGGGTCAATTTTGAATCCTAGGGTGCGTTTTATTGCCTACCGTGTAACTAGCCTTTCTGTCCTCCAGACCAGTTAGTGTATTTGCTCTGGGATGAAGTCGTTTGTTTTAATGTTAGCATAAGCCTCCTGAAAATCAGCTTAAAATAATACAGAACTAAGATATTGGAATTCTTTGTTGTTTGTGCCACAAAAATCCTTTTAATAAAAGGATTTGTTCTATAAAATTTGGATTCATTCAAAAGGCTGCATTTAAGGATCTAGTAGTAGAAGGCACGGCTGCAGGTTCCCCACCAAGTGTCTTGGTGAAACTTGTCAATATAACATTTACATTTCTTTAAATGATTTCAAATATAAAGCTCCTTAAAGTTGCTGTAGGTTAGTGGAGCCTGGATGAGAAGATGTTAAATTCTACGTAAAATTTGGTAGTTAGGTGGGGCATAGTGGCTCATGCCTGTAATCCTAGCACTTTGGGAGGCCAGGGCAGGAGGATTGTTTGAGCCCAGGAGTTTGAAGCTGCAGTGAACTATGATGATGCCACTCTAGCGCAAGCAACAGAGCACGACCCTGTCTCAAAAAAGAAAAGAAAAAAGAAAAAGAATTGATGATTAAATTGTTAATTTACTTTTAAATGCATATAAACAGATAAAGGAAGCAGAAGCCAAAGCTGCTCTTGAAGAGGAAAAACGAAGACAACAGGTAATTAAACAAAATGCCCAGATTTATGTCTCTTGGTTTCATTGTTAGTTTTGTGCAAACACGAGTATATTCTAAGTTCAAACTGGGGCTAGTCAACTCTATTCTAAACTGAAAATTACAGTTCCTATAAAACAACAACGAGCCATCCACTTACTTCACTCCAAGTATACTGAAACTCTCAGAGGGCATGAGATCTCATATATTCTCAAATATTTTGTGTATTTCCAATTCACTTCCTTGCCAATTTCATCTGTTCTCTACCCATAAGAGTTTTAACTCCTCTTTCGGTGGAGGAGTGGGAGGGAGGGTGTTGTCGTTGTTGTGAGGCATCTCCTGGAGTCCCAGTCTTCACTCACGTGAAAGTATTTTTCTGTTTGACCAAATTGCAGATCATCTGTAACAAATAAGTGCTGTTTATTAACCAGTATATCTGTTTAAATAATACATTCCCTTATTTCCCTGTTAGGTCCTTAAATGCAGGATTATCATCTGTTCTTTGTTATTTTACCTAACACGTACATTCTGATCCCCTGTATTTGCTCACAGTAGTTACTCTATTGATAGTATACTTCAAAGAGTAGCTTAACATTGATAGTGATGTGTAATTATTTGTCACTTTGCATCTTGAGATGCTATATACTTATCAAGCAGATTGTATTTGCTAAACTACTGCTTTTATGAATGAGGAAATTGAAACTTGCATGACTTGTGGGATGATTTAGAAACAGATCATGTAGCAAATAAAGGTTAGCCAAGATGACCTGGCATTTTATGGTTTTATAAACTTGATTTGCCTAATATCCCCAAAGTAAATTATCCAGCTAATATAGTAAAACAGGTTGGCTGGAATCCTGGGAGATTAAATTATTAAGAATACTTTAGGGGGGTTCCTCCCCACCCCTTCTCTACCTTTTAATATACCATTATGAATAAAAATCTTAAATATATTGCCTGTTTACTGATTCTTTAACCAGAATACAGTTGGCTCTCCACATCTGTAGATTCAAAATCTGCCTATTCAATCAGCCAAGGATGCAAAATATTTGGGGGAAAAATTTTTTTTAAAAGACAACAATAAAAATAATATTAATAAAAAATATAGTAAAATAACTATTTACATAGTATTAATATTATATTAGGTATTATAATAAGTAACCTAGAGATGATTTGAAGTATGCAGGAGGTTATGTGTAGGTTATATGCAAATACTACATCATTTGTGTAAGGGACTTCAACACTGTGGATTTTGGTATCCTGGGGGTGTCCTGGAACCAATCCCCAGGGGATGCAAAGGGATAAATTAGGAGACAATGTATGCTTAATGACAGTGGCTCATCATGTAAGTGTCAGTTATTTTACTATGTCGGTGGTCCTCAAGTTTGGCTGCTTTTAAGCACCTCAAGTTTGGTACTTTTTTTCAATATACAAAAGCCAGCCACTTGGGAGAGTCTGACATTTTGGCTCATTGAAGAATGCTACTTTGTATTAAACTAAGCATATCATTTGGTCTTTTTCAAGTGTGGTTTATGGCCACAGGAATAGATATGTTAAATGAAGTTTACATTTCCTTCTATTAAGTAAACATTTGCACAGTCTTACATGAATATTATATATATTTTTCAGTTAATAACTATACACTATAGCGGATTATATTACATTATCATGTATAAAAGTTTAATAAGTAAGTTCTTAGCAGTAGAATAGAAATCCGCATTTGATAATGGATGTAATTCAGTTATCCTTTTTTAGAACCAGTTTCTAATTTTTCTTTTTAAACTAGTCAATTTGGTTTAAAGGATGAAGCATTTTTCCCCTTGAAGAATTTTTACTGTATGTTTTTAAATGTATTTGATAAAGAGAAGGATCAAATACTCTTACTTGAATTTCTTCCTGATAAGCCACTAATGTTTATTACTCACATTGTAAAAAACTAGAATTACTAGGTCTGTCTTAGCACTTGCTAGAAGCTGTATAGAACCCTGGTTCTATAATGACAACGTTTAAGTATATGGTGTTGAAGTATAAAACTGATGTCTATATTTTAAGGTACCCTGATTTAATCAGACATACAATATTTGGTATTAAAGTCAGGCCTACAGTTTGAAATAATCTCTTTGATTATGCCTCAGTTTCCTTTCTGCTTACCTAGACTCTGAATTTGTTGAACATAATTAGTAGTGGAGAGAGGGTTTTTAAAAAAATCAAATTAATATATTATATGCCATTACTATTAAAACATTTCCCAGATTGATTTGAAACTTTTCATTTGAATAAAAATAAATGTATGTATTGAATTTAATAAAAAATGATACTGTTTTGATTCAGGCTGAACTGGAGGCTTTTGAAAACAGACTGAAGGGTCGTCGGAAGAAGAACAGGAAAAGAGATGAAGTGGCAGTTGAGCTGTCGCTATGGCAAAAATATAAATATTATCTCCTTTCGGTGTGTGGCGTTTCGGTTGCAGTGTTTGCATGGTACATCACCTATGATGCGGATTAAAAAAAGTTTTGATCTTTCAATATACCTCACATTGGATTTAAATTGTTAAATTTGGAATATTAGAAAATGTGTATTGTAGAACATGATACATATTCACACATTCATCTCTGTATTCTCTTCCAGCTGTTGTTAGAAGGACAGAATGCCGAGCTTTATCCTAATTAGTGTATTAGAAAGGGCAGTGTGACACTGTGTCAAGTAAAAGCATGACAGAAATTATAAAATATTTCACAAGGCTTAGCTAGTAGCAGAGTAACATGTTCGCTGTTGTTCATTGGGCTTCATTGCATTAACTTAGTTGTTTCATTTAGTATTTCAAACAATTTTTTTTTTGGTAAAATTTAGATGAAACTGAGCCATATGTGTAGTAAGAGGATTATTTCTCAATGCTTTGGTTACTTATTAAAGAGTACTTTTCTTGATCATGTTAACTTTGTACTTTTTAAAAAAGCAGTTCTCTAAAAGACCTCTTAAATTGTAACATGAGTCTATATAATTAGATTCCAGAAGTTGGTTTATTAGTGAGGATTTTCATCAGTCACTGAAATAAATTTTATGTGGTGTTTCCCAAGAGTAGTTGTTTTCAACAAATGCCAGGTTAGATTCCTCACATGTGGCTGTTTCTTGTGTAAGAAGCTTTTAATTGAAGTTGACGTGTTTTGTAAACTTGTGTCTTTCTAAAATAATAATAAAAGGAAAACCAGTATTTATCAACAATATGTGCTGAGCACAGGGTTATGAGCTTTATGTACTTCATCTCATTTCTCCTTACCACAATCCTAAATAGAGTTAAGCTGGAAATAATCAGTTCTTGTGAAACAAACTGATAGAGAAATATTAGTAAGTCAAATCTCTCTGAATTGTAATTCATTTTAAATCGTTTTGCTATTTTTTGTACAATTAATGTTTCATTAAAATTTTTTCATGCCAAATTTATAATCTAGAATATTTATTACTATCTAAAGTATCTAGGAGCCTATAATTTTAGGTTAGGCATTAGTATCGGTGTACAAAATTCTAATTCTTGATGCAGAACACAGTAGTTTATAGATACTAAAAGGTATCTAGAAAGTGGTAGAAGTGTTTTAAACAGAAGTAGAAAGGATTTAAAAATTTTGCTGGCTTTAACTCAGAATTTTTTAGTGTCATAATCTTTAATCAAATAGTAGCTGGTATCCAGAATTAAAGGATAGTTATACCTTTCTTTATGGCTTTATGTTTGGATTTTAGATTTTTTTTTTATCTTCCCCAATGGTAGAGTTACAGGGTTGACATTTCTGAAACTCTAAATGAGATCAGCCACACTCAAGTTATTACCTGCTGTAACCAAAGTTGATTCTAAGGAATATGAACAACCAGGTGTCTGTGTGGGAAGCCATTCTCCCGTATTTCAGAATCAGCCTGCTAAGTTCATGTCTGTTGTTTGCTGGGCTTTTGTACTTACTGAGGTTTTTCTTTCTTTTTTTTTTTTTTCCAATTTGTGGGAAAGAATTTAGGAGCAGAAAGAGATTGCTAAATTAATAAATTTATCATGAATGATGAATTAATAAATTTTTTATTTGTTTGGCTAAGAGCTTAATTTACCCAAAGTCACACAATTATTTCTTCATCTATTCAATCAACAGATATGTCTCCTATATGACAGGAACTTTCTAGGTAACAGGGGAAATCTTTCCTTTCAGGTTGCAGCTAAGGAGCAGAAGAGATCAGGCAGAAAATAGACACACAAAAAATAAACATGATTTTATGTGTGGTAAGTGGGGCGAAAAACAGAAATGGTACAGAAAGTGGTGGGAGGAGGGGTAAAGGGGCGTTGGCCAGTTTAGCAGGGGACAGTCGCGCATTGGGGAGGTACCTGGCACCGCTGAGCAGAGAGCAGGGCTGGTGTGGCTGGAGCCTAATGACACCGACACTGAGAAGGATTGTGTCCAGGCCAGTTCGTCAGTGCTTGATAGACCAGGGTAAGGAATCTGAGTTTCCTTCAAGTTGCAGTGCACCATACTGGAGGGTTTTAAGCAGAGAAGACTTTTTTTTTTTAAGACTGGTGGCTGCCCTGTTGAGAAAAGATACAAGGGGCCGGGTGGCAGGCAGGCAGGGAGATGCGTCGGGAGGCAGTCCAGAGTGATGGGGGTGCTGCCATTCAAGGCTCCAGTTCCCAGGGCTCCCCATGGCCCTGAGCGGGGATGAGGACGCAGCTGCTGCATGGACAGCTGAGGCGGGGTGAGTGAAACATGGCAGAGGAGATAAATACATTCTTTAAAGTCAAAATGAAGTTAAATTTTGTCTAAATGCTTACACTAATTCGAGGGAAATAAAGTAGTGTGTATTGTCCTTTTTGCTTCAATCGGAGGAATGGAAAAAATTGCCAAATAGCCGCTAAAAATGGCAGACAGATAAAATTGCAAATGTCTTGGTCGTATTTTCCTACTTTCTGACACTGACAAAGTTTATTAGCTTACTATTTGAAATTTGTGGAACATATATTGAAATCTTTTAGATTTTTCAGCTTAAACACTTTTAGAGATTGACCAACACCTAGTATTTGTATTTCAATTAATTTCACTATTCACATCTAAATGAAATTCAAGGAATCTCAAATAGGCATGATTGTTGTAAAATTTCCAAAGGAACTTCATTGAAGCAAAATGTTGAAAACATTTGCTTTCTGTAAAGAAGTCTGTGATTCTTGAATTTCATGGCTATGAATGTTAAAAATTTTAAACAAATCTCCATGGTAGTGTTTAGAGAGAGATTACCTATAAGAATTTTTTGACTTTTCCTGTTATTTCCAATGCCTCATACCAGAAACAAACTTCATTTGGAAATAGATATAATATTTAAGACAAAATATGGAGATATCTATTTTAAAGTGTTCCATTTTCCTTCAAGAAATATTTTTTCTTTGCCTAGATGCCTGGCCGAGTGAGGCATAGAAGACACTGCCCTCACTGTGCATATAATCTGTGTTCTGGGTCCCTCCACCTAAACAGACAACTAAGGATTAAGCCAGGTTAAATAGCAGTAGGAAAGAAGGGTCGCCCATGTGGGCATCTAGCTCATTGCCAAGGGTGACTTTGAACTTCAGGTCTTGGGGTGCTTGGGCCTCATCCGGCCCTTCGTAATCAAGATTACTAAAACAGTGAGAGATACTACACTCTGATCTCCAAAAGAACAAAGGATTAGTTGGGCGTTGAACCAATAACGCTAGAGGTGCAGCAGGAGCCAAAATTTCTGTGACCAGGTATAAGGCAGTAAAGGGGGATCTTACAGGGGAAAGTTGCAAAAAGAACCTGTGAAGACCCCCGTGATCCCAGCTGCTATGTCTGGCTGTCCTTGGGTGTTGGGAAGTGAGGCAGATGTCTTAGCGCTACAGCTAGAGTTCGAGTAAGATAGTTCTGTCTCTTCTCTGGGTGTGCACGTTCCCCTCTTACTACGTGGCACTGATTAGACCACCCTAAACCTTGAGTCTTAGGGTCTGCCTGTGAGGTTGGCCAGCTTCACAGAGTGAGGAAGAAGCAGAGTGCTGGGAGGAACGGAGAGACCCTCTGTTTTCCAACGACTTAAGAGACAAGAGAGACCAGGTGTCCATGTGGGAAGCCATTTTCATATATTTTAGAATCTTGGTATATTGAGCAAGTGCAGATCTATTGTTTGCTGAGCTGCTGTGCTGCTGAGTTTTCTTTCCAATCAGTGTTGGGTTGTGTGTTAATTCAATGGTGCTATGAAGAATTATCTCTCAGAAATTGATTCATCAAAAAATCTGTTGTGAAGTGAAGCATCTCACTTTTTGCACATGTATTCACTGTCACTGAGGGGACATTACCCCCGGCAGGACGAGGTGGGCCCAAGTACTCTGGGCCAAGGTAGGGGCATTTCAGCAGTCAAGTTGCAGTGTGAGGCCCCCCCCACCCCCATAGCACTAGGTGTGAGAAAGAGCTAAAAATAAAAATCCTTTGGAATTTGTTATGAGGCCAGTTCTCATTACCTTCTTTCCAGTGACTATTGTGCATTTGTATAGGGGATAGATGTCCCAGGAATGTTATGTACAGCAAACAGAACATCTACGTAAGTTGCTTTCATCATACACTGAATGTTTAAGGGGGCTAGAGTATATTAATGTTATGGTACATATATACCCTGCCTAAATAGGGTAGCTAAATCAACTACCTTTTCAGCTAAATAAACACTCTCCTCTCTATAACAGGTAAATTTCCAGTTTGCCTGTTTCTTGCTACTTTTAAGTTTTTTTTTATTTTAAAGGCTTTGAATCATGGTATCTCAGCTAAAACTAGTACATTCTAACTCCACAAAGCCATTCCCATGCAATTTGCAAGTATTTTGCCATGGTTTGCATATTTGTGTATCCGTATAATATATTTATTCCACTAGACTAAAAGTGTTGTGAGGGCAGGAACTCCATTTCATTCATCTGGCAGCTAGCAAACCCTGAATGAGTGCTAGTTGAATGAATAGCTAAACAGATAAGTCATGAGGTAGCATTATCTATTGTAGCCACTGCTTGCCTATTATCATCCTGGGATGCTGCCTGCTTCTCTAAGATCTCGAAATTTCTTGTTCCCAATTGTGTTCAGTTGTAGTACTAAGCACTAGTTTGCTCTGCAATGTGATTTGTGACCAAAGTTTGCTTGGTAAAATCACCCTTTCCCAAGGCATATTCACTACTTTTAATTTTTCCATAAAGCTCTTTAAGGTTTATGTGGGTTTTTTTTTCTTTTAAATTATCTAAGTAGTTTGGATGTATGCTTGAAATGCTAGACAACTAAAATTTCAATAGGCTAGAAGTGTTTCTTTTTGTAAAATTATTTTAAGAAACTTGATGATGGTTGTCACTTTAAGTTGAAATGCAAATGTAGCTACTTTTTTTTAAAAGGAATAATTCAAGTAAGTCCTTGAAGATTGCTGAGCCCACTGCATATTCAGACTAGTCTGAATATTTTGTGAGACTTCTAATAGTTTTATGATTCCTGACATTATAAAAGTATGTTACGAAGAACATAAAAATAGATGTTTACCCACATTTTTTTATGTCATTACCCTCATGCAAAGAATGTCTCAAGTATTCACTCTGGTGCTATTCGTAACTAGAACTGGTTGGGTTTTCTTGCTACAAGGAAGTTTAAGGAATGCTTATTTACACCATTAGTGCAATGAGCTTTAGTTCTCAGAGGAACACAACATAGCAATGGAAGAGTGAGGGAGACTGATCTAGCTTGGCGATCCCAAATCCACCGGCTTAGCTGCTTTAACTTCATAGTTCCTATAGCACCTCCACCAGAGGGCAGAAAGTGGAAGAGAAAGGAGATGACACAGAAACTCACACTTGGCTTCAGAATGCCTGTAGAAACCTTGGCAATCGAACTCACCTGTCATTTTATGGACTAAGTTAACGGCAGCCCAGAAAGTCTGTGTGATTTGCTCACAGGGGAGCTGGCAGATGACTCTGCTAGGCCCTAGATTTCCAGGCTGGTGCTGTGGTGAGGGTGTATGGTGAGATAGCATCTTAGTAAGAACAGTCCTGAAATCACACTGCCTCCCGGGAATCCCAGCCCAGGTACTTGCCAGCTGTATAACCTTAGGCTAGTTACCTCAACTCCCTAAATCTGCTTTCTAATCTCTCAAACAGTGATGGTAATAGCACCTACCTCAAAGTGCTTGGTAGAACTAAAAGACAGAATGCATGTAAAGTGCTTGGCACAACACCCACCACACAGTCAGAGCTTAATTTTTGTGAAGTATGATAAATTGCTCAGCGACAGGATCCTGGATCATCCGAATAGCATGAAATCAGTGTTTCAACCATTTTTACTATACATATGCAACATTTTCTACATTTGGATCTAATCTCAGAAGCAAAATACTGATTTCCCCCCTGGTTTTGCAAATGTGTATCTTTTTCCAGCAGTAACATCCAAGAAAGCAGGTGCCTGATACTATTTTGTTGACTGTGCCCTTTTCTAAATAACGGTGATGAATTTTTTTCCCAATAATCTCACTGAGTAATGTTTGAAATTTCCATTGCGATTTTCATTGAAATTCGATGAAAAATCATTTCTAAGAAAAACTCAATGAAGTCTTAACTCTCTTGAGCTTCGAATGGTAAGTAGTCTTGGCAGTGGTGACTACCTCCAGCCCTCGTTCACGCTGCCTCGGGAAAGTGGCTGCTTGTGAATGACAGAGCGGCAGGATTTGTCGCCCCTCGGGTTCAGTCTGCGGACGCTCTTGGCAGGGATCAGGCCGGAGGTTTCTGGAAGCAGGCTGGGTTCCTCTGTCGCTGCCGCCTCAGCAAAGACTCAGGCAGCCTTCCAAAAGCAGTTTCTTCACTAAACATGTACCAGAAGGCAAGTTTCCACTTGCCTAATGCAAATAGTGCTCACCTTTGAAACGCTGAACTCTTTTTCGAGATAAACTTGATCTTTAATTGCCAGTGCCTGCGGTTAATTTTTTATTTTTGATTGGTTACACTCTGGCTAAAAGAAAAGGGTCTAGGATATGACATGAAGAGTTCGGAGAAGTGTTACTCTTTGGCCCCCAACCGCTCTCTCTCCCGCAACCCAAACTCAGTGGTCCTGTAGCAAATCTGTGGGGGAGACCAGCGGACCCTCGGCTCTCCGTTTGCCCTGAAGAGTAACTTCTCTGGATGCGAAGAGGTGGGGACACGGGACACGGAGGATCTGTCATTAAGGGTTATTATGGGTGGGACCCAGCGGCGGGCGCGGGGAGGGAGCGGTCCGCGGGTGGGCTCTGCAGAGCAGACAAAACGTGGGCCCTGCGCCTTGAAGTTCAACTTGTCTGCTCCTGAGTGAGGGAGGAGAAGGGCATCCGCGGCGCCTCTCGGGGACGCGCAGAGGAGAGAAAAGCGGCCGGGACAAGAGTCAACGGAGGACTACGCGAGACATGTTCTCCGCGGAGCAGTCCCCCGCCCTCGGGCCGGAGGAGCGCCGCCGCCGCGCCGGGGCCCCCAGGCCGGTAAGACCCCCGCTCGCGCTGCCCCCGCGGACAGGCCGGGTGGCCTCTCAGAGCCGGCCAGTTCAGGGTCAGCCCCTCCCGCCCGTCCCCTCCTCCGCCCGGGGCCACCTCTCTCCCTGGCCGTCGGTGAGCTCCGGCTTCCGCAACCTCGCGCTCCGCGTCCCGCGGCCGGTCCCCGGGCGCGCGGTCCTCTACCCGGGTCGCCAGCATCCAGAACCCTCCCGGGGTCACGGGCAGGGTTTCCTCCAGCGTCCGAGTGGGCTCGGTCCGGAGACCCCGCTGTGCTTGCCAGGGGCGATGCCACCTCTGCCGCGGAGTCCCTGCTCCGCGCGCTGCGCCCCGCACACCGGCGCCCGCGCAGGCTGCAGGGGGGGCGGCCGGCGGGGACGTAAGCCTCCGTCCCCGCTGCGCGCCTCGGTCCCGGCCGCGCTTACAGCGGGGCTCGCGCTCGGTCCCCGGCGGCCAGCCGGTCGGTGGCGGGACCACCGGCGCATCCTGAGAGTTGTCATCCCAGAGCCCGCTCTCGTGCGGAGTGCTGCAAACTCCTGGGGCCCTTCGCGCAAACTTCCGTCGGGCGGGCACCTGCCTAGGCACAGGCGCGCGGGCCGCCGAGGGCGCCGCTTCCGAGCTGCCGGGATTTGGCGGGCTCGGATCCAGCCCCGGGAGGGAACCGCGTAGCCCCTCGTTCCGGAGAGGAAGGGACGGGAAGGGCAGCGCATCCAGCCCCCAGTGGCCTGAGCCTCCCCGAACGGGGTCTGATTTGCCGCCGCCTTTCTCCCCCGGTGTCAGGAGGGCCCCGAAATCCTGTCGCCACTGCGAGGGTCCCGGCTGCGCCCCGTCGGGGACCGGTGACCGCTCACAGTGGGCAGAGACGGCGCGCGAGCTGGGCGGGCGCGAGGTCGGGGGTGGTGTGTAGGGGCCTCTTGGGACTCAGTTTCCCTCAGCCCCTGCGCCGGGCACCCCGCACCTGGTGCCACCCGCTCGGGACCAGTGGGTGGCAGTGTGGGCACTTTCTGCAGGGCTTCCCGTTCCAGGGACTGAGCCCCGGGCGAGCCCCGCCAGGAACGCTGCAGGAAGGGGCATTCCCGGGGAAGCCGGCCCCGCAATCCACAAACAGTTTCCTCCCGCGGGAAGCTTCCGAGAAGTCCGTCCGCGGACCCCTCCGTCCCGTCGCTGGGTCCCGCCCATTGTGACCCTGAATGCCACTCTCCGTGTCCCCGCCGCTTTGCGTTCAAAGAAGTTACTCTTCAGGGGCGTGTGGAGAGCCGAGGGTCCGCTGGCTCTGCCGCCCCCCGTCCTTCTGTGACCGCTGTCACTGCCGGGGCCGCCGGGCGCCGGGACCCCCCGGGGACTCAGTGCAGCCGCTCTCCGAGCCTGCGCTTTCGGATCTCGGTACCGTTAACGGGGCGCTCGGCTCCTCGTTTTTCCTCTTTCTCTTCATTCCAGCATCCTTCAACACAAAGACTTGTGGTGTTAGGGCTTCCGAGCGACTCTGCCGCTGGGTGATGGGAATTTCCTGAGTACCAGGATGGCTGTAGCACAGAATTGTCGCTGAATGTGTCGAAGGGGGAAAGATCTGTTTAACGTGCCGCTCAGTGCGCTATCCAACAAGGACGCGTTCATGCAGCCTGTTTGCATTCCGCTTTGCCAGGCCGAATGGAAAACGGGGCTGGCTGGCTAAGGGACACTGACCCCTGTAGAATACCAGAGTCACAGGAGGCACTCAAGGGACCCCGGACCCACCTGTCCCTCCGAATCCACACGCAAGCACGCGCGCGCACACTTCCGTGTTTCAGGACTGTTCAGAGAGGGTGGACAGGGAAGACACCACAAGACTGGAAGGTACGAAAGATGATGTGGCTTCGTAGGAGGAGTATAGGCTTTGGTGTCAGACCGCCGGCTCTGCCCCTTAAAATCTGCAAGGCCCTAGGCAAGTCAAATAATCTTGCCAATCCTCAGTTTCCCTGATCGGAAAATGGGGATGATACTACTGACTACCTGTAAGGATTAAGGAAATAAATATGTACTAGAAATACGGTATATGATAGTTGTATATTCTAATGAAGTCTCCCTAATCTTTTGTTTTTCAAAAACTACTTTATTGAGGTATTGGCATACAAAAAACTGTACATATTTAATATACACAAGTTGATGAGTTTGGAGATAAGGTACGTCTGTGAAGCCATCACCACAATCAATGCTGTAAATCTTTGGAGGTGATGGCACCTCCAAAGTTTCCTTCTCTCTTCTTTATTATTGTTATTATTATTTTGTTATAAGGTCAGTTAACATAAGATCTGCCCTCTTAACAAATTTTTACATATACAATATAGTATTGTTAACTATGTGACTATTTTGAGTAGTAGATTTTTAGGACTTATTCATCTTGCATTCCTGAAACTTTATACCCTTGGTCCAATATCTCCCTATTCCCCCTCCCCCAGGCAACCACCATTCTACTCTCTGCTTCTGTGAGTTTGACTATTTTAGATTCTTCATATCAACGGGCTCATATAGTGTTTGCCCTTCTGTGTCAGGCTACTTCACATAGCACAATGTCCCCCAGGTTCATCAGTGTTGTTGCAAATGGCAGGATTTTCATCTTTGTTAAGGTCGAGTAATATTCCATGGTATGTATGTACCACATTTTCTTTATCCATTCATCCATCGATGGATATTTAGGCTGCTACCATGTCTTGGCCATTGTGAACAATGCTACGATGAACGTGGGAATTCAGATATCTTTTCTAGATTTTAATTTCCAAATTATTAGAGAGTACATTATTCCTTTGGTTAAATACCCAGAAATGGGATTGCTGGATCATATGGTAGTTTTATTTTTAATGTTTTGAGGAATCTTCATACTGTTTTCCATAATGGTTGTACCAATTTACATTCCCATCAACAGTCTGTAAGTGTTCCCTTTTCTCCATATCCAACACTTTTATCTTCTGTTTTTTGATAACAGCCATCTTAACAGGTATGAGGTGATAGCTCATTGTGGTTTTTACTTGCATTTCCCTGATGATTAGTGATGTTGAGTATCTTTTCATATACCTACTGGCCACTTGTACGCATTCTTTGGAGAAATGTCTATTCAGGTATTTTGCCCATTTTTGAATTAGGTTATTTGCTTTTTGGCTATTGACTTACAAGAGTTCCTTATATGGGTTGGATATTAACCCCTTATCAGATATACAGTATTTTCTCCCATTCTGTAAGCGACCTTTTCATTTTGCTGATTGTTTCCTTTGCTGTGCAGAAGCTTTTAGTTTAATGTAATTCCACTTGTTTATTACTGCTTTTGTTGCTTATGCTTTTTGTGATATGACCAAGAAATTATTCCCAAGGCCAATGTCAAGATTTTCTTCTATGTTTTCTTCTATGAGTTTTATAGTTTCAGGTCTTCTGTTTGAGCCTTTAATCCATTTTGACTTGACTTTTATGCATCCTGTGAGATAAAGGTCAAATTTATTCTTTCGCATGTGGCTATCACGTTTTCCCAACATCGTTTGTTGAAGAGACTGTCTTTTCCCTGTTTTGTATTCTTGGCACCCTTGTCAACGATCAGACGACCATATATTTCTGGGTTCTCTGTTCTGTTTCATTGGTCCACATGTCTGTTTTCATGCCAGTACCATACTGTTTTGATTGCTGTAGCTTTGCTGTCCTTGCTTATGGGAGGCCAGCAAGGAATTTCCTTAGGGAATGACCTATGGGTCCAGTTCTTCAGATGTGTCTGAAACCTTTACCTGACTTTTGTATAAGGAGTTGGGGGTTGGTCCTGAGATTTTTATTTCCTTTTACAGTGTGTTTTCTTACTGTAAGGACACCAGTCATATTGGGTTTAGGCCTCACCCTAACCCAGTACGACCTCATCCTAACTAATGACAAGTGCAAAGGCCCTATATCCAAGTAAGGACACTTTCTGAGGTTCCAATGGACATGAATTTGGGGGACACTATTCAAGCCAGTACAGATGCATAGCTAGGTAGTCCTTTCCTTCTCTCTATTCCTTACGCCCTGGGAGCGTATTCTGTTTCTGGGGCTTTGCTAAATCTGCTTTAGAGCAAGTATAGTCCTTAATGTTTGTCATTTTCAGACACAGACATTGGTAGCACAGGTTGGGGAATTACATTCTGCTAATGAGAGCTTTCTACCTGGGTGTGGAGTCCATGGGCCTACTCACCTTGGAATTGCTGAATCAGTGGCTCTTTCCTGAGCCTGTCGCTGTCCCCAGCCCTGTCTCCAGTCTTTTTCTCCACTCTGAAAGAGCCACTGTCATCCTGGAGCCCTGGCTGGTCTGTCGGCCTCATTCCCAAGCATTCAATGGCAGCGTTTCCTTGTTCTGAGCTCTGCTGAAGGGTGCCCATGAGTTATGTCTTCCTCTCAGCCTGTGACAATTGCCACTATCCGCTCACCTTACAGCAGCTGTTTGAAAATTCTCCTGTGGTACATTTCTGCATGTCTAAACCATCAGTGCTGGTGGTGACAAATGCAGTGTCAATGCTTGATCAGGCCGTTTGGGGGCCCAGGGTGGTCCATGGTCCATCTTGCCATTTGCTATCAGTGCTGAAACTCTGCAAGAGGCTCAAGAAGACATCTGTGGAGGAGGGACAGTGAGCCGACAGGCTGGCTTACGAGTAGGGCAGAAAATATGGCAGTGAGTTGCAAAGACCATTTTGGTGGCACCAGCTTGTGCTTGTTTAGCCCCTGACCCCTTGGACCCTTTCGGCTGACAGCGCTTGAAGAGCACTGTTTATTTCTAGCACTGGGGGAGTTTTAATGAAAAGTCCTTATGCAGCTATGAAAATAGAAGACGTAAGTCTCTCTGGGGCCACGAAGGTGTCATTCTGCTGAAGTGTCACAGCAACCAATGAAAGGTTGACAGTCCCAGGAAATCTTAATCTGGGGCTCCCTGAACCCCATCAATTGTGAAAAATCTCTTTATGAATAGTTCGATATGAATTTTTGGCCTAGCGTGCCACAACTACCCAAGAAGTGAAAGGAACAGGCTAGACCTAAATAACTTTAACTTATGAAAATTCAACTATACGGCCTGAACAAAAAGAGGAATAGATTCACCCATTTATTAAACATTCATGTGCCAGGCACAGTACCAAGCACTGGAGATACATCAAGAAACAAAACAAAGATACATACGTGCATTTGCAAAGCTTCGTTTCTAACTGAGCAATAAACCCCAAAGCAGGAGTGCAGGGGAGAGAGAGAGAACTGTTTAATCAGCGTTCTACCCAGTGCCCCGGCGTAAAGAGCAGAGGAGAGAAGGAATCTGCCACTAGTTTCAGAAGCTCCGTCCCTTTTATATGTATCCGTCTTGCAGTTCAGCGCATCATCCTGTGTTTACAGATCTGTGCCTTTTTGTCTTTTAACGTCAAGCCAATTGATTGATCTGATATTCCACAGATGAGCCTGTTCCAGCCCTGGAAATACTGACCATGTGGGATTTATTGACAGACGTTATCTTGGCCTCTGATGTGGCACCGTCCTAAGGATTCTCACGGATTATTTTGATGGTACGCTGATTTCCATGTGCTCATTTCAGATCCTTATCCTGCAAGCAAGATGCCACTCCTCTGTAATGTGGTTTGGAAATCAAAGCTACGTTGTTTCACTTACTGTTTCTCTGTGATCCTTCAAAACACAATTTTGTCCAAGTCAAGCAAAATCAGAAATGGGAGGTCAAGACTAAAGTGATACTAAGTTGCTATGAGATTTTACAGAAGTCAGTTAACCTTTTTGATGCTGGTTTCCTCATGTGTAAAATGAGACAGTCGGACTATTCCTTCTCCCGGGGCCTTTCTAGATCTGAAAGCTGTGATTGTAACGTGGCAGCAGAAAGTGAGCAGGGCATTGTACCATTTCACTTTGTTTTCCCCTCTTCCCTTTCTGACAGTTGAGGAGCTGGCATGTTTTTCCTTCCTGACACCAGATGCATGTGTCGTTTTTCCCAACGCCACGTCTCCAACTCTCTGACACCAGCTGAGTGTTCGGCAATTTGATTCAGTTCTAAGACTGTACCTGGAATTAGTGTCCGATCCCATAATTGAAGGGCTCAGCCCCACAAGGCTGCCTCCACTTCAGATGCCAGTCGTGAATCCTAGGCCACCTGCCCTCTGACTGGCCGAGAATCAGGGGTCTCCACAACTCCCTCCTTAGGTTTGCTAATTTCCTCTAAAGGCTCACAGAGCTCAGAAAGACACTTTATTTGTGTTTACTGGTTTACGATGAAGGATATAAATGAACAGCCGGAGGATGAGGTCCGGAAGGGTCCCGAGCACAGGAGCCTCCATCCCCATGGAGTTGGGGTGCACCACCTCCCGGCATGTGGATGTGTTCCCCAACTCAGAAACTCTCCAAACTCCTCCACTTTTGGGTTTTTTATGGCAGTTCCATCACACAGGCATGATTGCTTACTAATTCAATTTCCAGTGCCTCTCCCCAGCCCAAAGGTTGCGGAGCAGGGCTGAAAGTTCCAGACACCTAATCAAGGTTTGGTCTTGCTGGTGACCAGCCCTCATCCTGAAGCTACCTGGGGCCATTGAGAATCCAAGAATCATTAAACCCCAAAAGTGAACCTCATTAGAACCAAAAGTGCTCTTATCACTCCTATGACTCAGGTAATTCCAAGGGATTTAGGAGCTCTGTAGCAGGAAGGGTGGGGGGAGACCAAATGTACATTCCTTATTATGCCATCAGAGTGCTACCTGGACAAGGGGTGTCCTAGCTGACCTTAATGTCTGCTTCCCTCCTAGTGGGTATTTGCTAATTCTTTCACAGTGACCTCAAAAGATGACCAATCAGAGGAAAGTTGGGTGGCAGTTCAAACCACCGCAACCCTGCCTGGCTTCTCTTTGGTTGCAGGTCAGAACTGAACATTCTACCTCTCTGTGCAGCTCATGGGTGGTGTGGAAAGGATGGAGCGGGACAGTCATCGGTACTGGGGTGTCCCATTAGATGGCCCAGGACCACGCTGGGAGCCAGCTGTGCCACTGGATTTTGTGGAGGAAGAGTTTGACACAGGAGAAAATCCTCTTCCTTCAATAGCTAGGTGGGACATCCGCACCTATGCATTCAAAGTTAAGAAATAAAAAACATAACCAGAATGTGCTCAGAGTAGCAAAGGAGCAGAATTTTCATGTAAAGACAGAGAATCCTGGGATCTCTGCAACTTAGGAAGGTTGGAAGTAAAAGAACTCAGGAAGTAGAGCTCACCCTAATTAAACCGTTTCAAACCCAAACCTGGAAATTAGTGTCGGCAGCCCTGGGTGCAGAGGCGCGTAGACCTGGCCTCAAGTTATAGCTCATCACTAATTAATTCGGTGTGCCTCCGGCGAGTTCATTTCCCTTAGGCTCAGGTTCCTGCTCCAGAAAGTGGGAATGATAACTCTCTTACAGGGTTATTTTGAGGACTTAATTAAAAATGTATTATGAAAGTGCTTTATAAGAATCCAAATTGCTAGATAAAGGTTTTTTGTGTGTGGTGGTGTTGTTATTTAGTGGAGAATTTAGTTGGGCATGTCTCTAATATAATATTCCTCTGGATTTGAAATCTGAATTCTGGGAAGTTAGTGACTCTCCCTAGAGCAAGAAGAAATGTTGCTTCCAAAGTCCAGGCTCCCTTGTGAGTATGAGTAAGACAAAAATAAAACAATTGAAAGTAAGTGTCATCCTCTTTCCTTTTGCTGACCCAAATAAACGACTGAAGCAAAAATCTCAATCAGTGGAGGTTTATTAAGCCAAGATTTTGAGGATGTGCCCGGCAACTGCAGGTAAGCTGTGGCTGTTTTTCTGAAGGGGAAGTTGGAACCTTCAGCATTTTAAAGGCAAACAGAGAGAAGGAAAAAGGCAGGGGTTGGAGTAGGGGTGTGACGAGGTAGTGGTCACATTCTTGTAAGGCCCAAGAAATCTGTTTTACATAAAATAAGGGAGCAAAGGAAGCATCAATTATATAGATGTCCTTGGGTAGGTGGAAGAATGTCTGATTCTATCTTGTCTCCCATTCTGTTACCTGTAAATGAAACTTATAATTCACTGTTAGTGTGGAATCCACAGGCTTTAGGTGCCAGACATAGGTAGAATTTGCCTGTTCTTCCTTATGAGAACCTAGCAAGAAATTTTCTTAATGAATGATCCTCGGCTTTTACCTTCTCTTCTGCACAAGGAGTTGGTGGCAGGGGTGGCCCTGAGACTTTGATTTTCTTTTCACACTTTGTGGCCTATAGCAGCACCATGCAATAGAAATAATAATGGCAGCCACATGTGTAATTTAAAATCGCCTAGTAACTGCATTTGAAAAAGCAAAAAGAAACATATGAATTTTATTTTAATAACATTTCACTTAGCTCCATGTATCCATGATTTTAAAATTTTTAAATGTAATCGATACAAAAATTATTAATGAAATATTTTACCTTTTTTAATAAAAAGTCTTTTAAATTTCAGTACTGTTATGGCACGTCTCAGTTCAAATGAGCTACATTTCAAGTGCTCAATGACCACATGAGGCTGGTGTCCACTGTATCAGGGGCACAGGGCCGTATGGCGTGAGGTGGCCTTAATAATGACCACGTAGACATACCCACGTCCTACCTGAATAATGACCACATAGACATACCCATGTCCTAACCCCTGGGACCTGTGAACACTACCTCATAGGTCAAAAGGGACTTTGCAGATGTCATTAAGTTAAGGATTTGAGATGGGGAGATTACCCTGGATTATCTGGGAGGGCCTGATGTGATCCCAGTGTCCTTATCAGAGAGAGGCAGGAGGGTCAGAGAGGCAGGAGACGGTGACATGATGACATGTGTAGAGATTGGAGGGACATGCTTTGAAAATGCAGGAAATGGCCACAAGCCAAAGAATACAGGCAGCCGCTGCAAGATGAAAAAGGCTCCCCCAGAGGCTTCAGAAGGAAGCAGCCCTGATAACGCCTTGACTTTAGCCCAGAGAAACTGATTTCTGACCTCTGGAATCATAAGAGAATAAATTTGTGTCGTTTTAAGCCACTAAGATTTTGGTAATTTTTTTCCAGCAGCAATAGGAAACTACACATAACTAATATGCTGACATCAACATCATTCTCAAGGCTGTTTAGGGAAGGTGTTGCCCTGGCTGCCTCGTCTCAGACAATCGCAGTTGGCTTCATGTCAGCGTGAGCTGGGTGTCCACTTGCAGTCCTCGCTAGGGTCCGTGTGTGGCCCTGCCATCTTCCCTTGGTGCTGACGTCTGTTTCCTTCTCCGACTCAACTGCCGCCTTTGACAGTAAAATCTCAGCTGGTGTCTTATCGCCGCTCTTGAGGATGAACAGAGGAGGAAGGTTTTTCATATTAGGGTCCAGTTATAGAGCAGAAAAGAAATGGTTTAGAAAAAGTTACTGGCTCTCTTTACTATCCAATTTTTTTTTTTGTAAATCTAAAAATAGTGTATTAATGAAAAATTCACTGCAATATGGGTTTGGTAGGGTTAAAGTGTTACTATATCTACGTTAGTGAATGTGTGATTAGGCCAGGGATTCTCAAACTTGAGTGTGCATGCGAATTACCTGATCTAACCCAGACTGCTGGGTCCCCGCTGTCAGAGTTTCTAATTTGGTAGGTCTGGGTAGGGGCCCAAGAATAACTCACATTGCTAACAAGTCCCAGGTGATGCTAATCAGCCGCAGGTAGGTGTGGGAGAGACCCTCAGAATCCCTGGCCTGCAGGAGGGACCCCCAGGCCTCCCCCTATGGGGAGGTAGCCAGGCAATTGCTAGGAGAGACGTTCAGGGTGGCTTTCCCTCCCTGACGGGGGCACACACAGGGTCCTCCTCCAACAATAAGCCCGGCAGTTGGTTGCTAAGTAACTTGAGAGTCAGCATGGCTTCTCTTGCTCAGCTCTGTTTTGTGTCTCCTACCCTGAGGTCTAAAGGAGATGACAATTCTGAGCTTCCCAAGTCTTGGCTAAACATTTGCCCCAGGCCAGCTGAGTTCTCTGATTTCCCAGCTGGAGCGAATCCCCGGGACCTGGGGCTGCCCCATGGAAAGTCTACAGGCAGAAAATACCAGGTTAAAAATAGCCCCGGGAGGCCCCTGCGAGCTGACACACCCAGCTGCCCACTCGGGGCAACCGACTGCAGGCGTGGGGGTGGGAGGGTCTTTGAAGCCAGGAATGAGGGAGGGATGGCCTGGCTGTGTCCAATGTCATTCCCTAAAGGGGTTAGGACAAATTTCAGAGACCCATTCCCTCTCTCCCCTTGGTGTTTGTGGTTCTTTAGTTCAAAATCTAGACTTGGTATATATAGGCCTAATTAACAATAGAATTAAGCTTCCTCACCTGTTTGAAATTGAAACAGATGAGCCCATCCTAAGGTGTCCTAGAGAGGAGGTTTAGTGGCCCCAAGGAAGGACCTGCACGACCGACCTGTGTGCACCTTGGTCAGTGGCTGGGTTGCCCATGACAACCCCAGCCGGCCTGCTTGCCTGACCTCCTGGCAACACCGTGTTTCCTGTTGTTTTCTAAACCTGACCTCTATCTGCTGAATGTAAATAAGAGGAAGAAAAATGCTCTCTGGAAAAGAAATTCCTAATTAATATTGTGTCTGAAACCCCTAAAAGCAGGCCGCTCTCTCCCCTCATCCCTTGAAGAGGGACTTTGCCAACAGTTGACAAATATCTTCCTTCTAGAAATGTTATTTCTTACTTCCTACTGGAAGTAAATGAAACCCATGGGATACCTTAATTTTTTAAATTAAATTTAAAATGTTTTAAAATTTATTATTTTTTAATTTTTAAAAGAGGGCTTTCCTTTAAAAAGTTTGTTGTCCCTTCACTCACATTTCTCAATGGCAAAGGAAAAACATCAAAAAATTATCCCAATTGGCATTCTTTTCCTAGACCGCCGAGTGCTGTGCAGTGGGTTTCCTGAGCTTGAGTGTTAACTCCGGTAGGGGATAAATGACACCCTGTGACGGTCCTGTTGCTGTGGCATAAAGCGTTAAGACTCACACACACCTGCTACTAACTTAAAAGTAGCTGAGAAAGCCGAAGGATCCAGATCTTGTCGTTTCATTTCTCTTATATATATTTCGAGGGAGAAAACAGTGCAGAAAGGACTAGCGTTGATTGCTTTCCATAGATTCCAAAACTTTGGGTTTTCCTATTTCTCACCCGTTGGTGAACAACTCAGTCCTGAGTTTGCTCAGTAGACGGAGCAAGGCGGGCTCCGAGGTGCCGGGCGGGACAGCAGGGCGTGTGGGCGCCCCAGCAGGGTGAGGATGACACGTGGGAGGCCAGCCCGAGGCAGGCGCAGAGTCTGAGTAGGATGACGGAGTGTCCGCGCGGAGGGCAGTCGGCAGGATGTTGAAACTGGCTGGGGCTGGGACAGGGGAGATTAGGTACAGACTGGGGGGGTCTGATCAGGCAATTCAACACATTAACCATAAGCCAGGTTTCTCTCTGTTGGAGAAAGGAGTTAAAAATAGAGAAAGGCAGAAAACCAGATGCTGAGCCCTGTGATATAGGATTGGAATCGGAGGTGTGGTTGTGAATGTGCGTTTGCAACGTGTGAAGGTAGACACAGAAATAGGAATGAGGCAAGTGTGTGTGTGCACACGTGAGTGTACACTACATAAACACATCTTCCTCCAGCTCTGTCTACTGAGGGGAACTGGGAGCAGTGATGTCCCAAGAGCAACGAGCACATCCCATGAGTACCAAGGAGGATCCAGAGCTTGGTTCGTAAATGTCATTCTCTACAAAAAGGAGTCAGGCTGCTTGGAGAAGTGGTCTGTTCCAAGTGTGAGGCAAGGGAAGTATGAGATGAATCCAAAGCATCTTGCTCCAGAAGGCAAGGCAATGCTGAAAGAATGATGGGGGCGAGCCACGTGGACACAGAAACCAGGCTGCTTGGGCTCCCGGTGGCCACATGGAGGCCCAGTTGAGCATCAGAATGAGTCATGGTGGCAACAGGTTGCATATAAACCATTGAGTGAAACAGGAAACTGGGAATCCATGCTTCTGTAAGTGAATAAAAGAGAATTGGAAAATTTGAAGGGATAGGATATTGACATAGTTTCAAAGTAATCTCCACAACACACTTATTAATTTCAGCGGAGGAGAGAGTGATGTGACAATGGGGAGGCTTGGCCTGCGCCGCCTTTGTCCTGAGATTGATAAGATTATCATCAGTAAAAGGACACATTGATGGGATGCAGTGAGAACAATGTAATGTCACTTTTGTGATGTTTCTCCCAACGATGCCTGAATTTAGTCCTAAACCATGACTGAAAAACATTCTACAAAATAACTGGCCAGTGATTTACAGAAGAGTCAAAGTCATGGAAGACAAAGGAAGACGGAAGACTAAAGAGACATGAAAACAGTGTAATCGCGATTCTAAAGTAACTTTTTATGGAAGGGGTACCGTTGGGACTACTGGAAAAAGCTCGAATGGGGTCTGAGAGTTAGGTGGCAGCAACGTATTAACATAACTTCCTAATTTTGGTGGCTATGTTGTGTTTCTGGGGGATTTCCTTGTTTGTAGGAGATATCCCTAATGTATTCCAGAGTGATGGAGCATCTAGTTAGTAATTTAGTGTCAAATGTTTCAGAAAAGCAGTTCTTTGTATTGTACTTTCACCTCTTCTGCAAATGTGTGGGTGTTTTATATTTTTTTAAAAGGAAAAAAAAGTAGATACATTTAGTTTGATAATTTCAGGAGGTGTTTTACTTTTGTATTTTCTTATCTACCCTAAGACAAACTTTATTTGTAGTCATGGAAAACTTTTTTTGAAAATAGTGAACAATTTAATATACTGTTGATATATAATTTAATGTTATATTTCCAAAAGGAGAGTGTTGCTAACTTCTTCCATTGCAAATAGGATTATTTATAATCCCTTAATTCACGATCATAATTCTTAAATTATATTTTCTTTGGAAAGGATAAAAATAGACATATCAAAGCAAGGCAAGTATTAAACATTTAAAGAAAAAGCTTTTAAATTACTATAGTCTATCTTAATTTGGATCCAGAGGTTTGCATTTTCATAAACAAATTAGATACATTCACATTATCATACATATTTCAAAACATTTATCATTTATATGCTTGGTTCTGTCTCTCTCAAAGAACAGATAACTTTAGCTCTGAAAAGGAACTCGAGACAGTTGACAGATGTTATTCTTTGAGAAGCATGGCATTATCCTTTTAGAAATGTTTTGTTCCTTGGGAATACTAACTGTGGAAAGATGTCAAAACAAAATTAAAAAATGTGATGGGTGGAACAATGGGACCAACAGTCTCAAAAGCTTTCTTTTTTATTCATCAACTCCTACAATTTTAGGAAATGTTCTGTAGTTCTTAATACCTTGGCCTCTCTAATCATAAATGTTAAACGTTCAGTACAGTTTATGTTGTCAATATGCATTAACATGTTAAAAACATTTAAAACCATCAGTGGAAAGAAGTTTGGAAGGTAGATTATTTGATTATGACTGAAAAAAACCTCTAATAATTCATCATTTATTAATGCCTAAAAGTAAATATTAATCATCATTCCTCATCACTGAAGTATTAGACTGTCCCCTGGTGTAGTTAAATTGAACACATTAAGTTTTAATAAAAAGGTGGAAGTCGATTTTGTAAGTTCATTTTTCATGTTACCACAAATTATTTGCCCTGTGCTTATTCTTTATAGCATTTATTCCAATTGTAATTAAATGAGGATTTGTGTAGCTCTTTGCCCTGTTTCTCCCTGATAGGTTGTGTATTCCACAAGGACAGGGACCATTGGCTGCCCACCCTCCGTCCCCCCCCTCAGCTCTTAGCCCAGTTGGACAGATCACTTCCCGTGTGTTTTGACTCTTTCTTGTGGCGGTTCTTGGCTGTGCTGAGTGGCTTTGCTTTGCTTTGCTTTGCCAGGTACCCTTGTGGAATTACCAGTCTCAGTTCCACTTTTAAATTAATTTCACAGCTTGGGACTTCTTCGTCTTCTGCATAATGTAAATTTAGTACCCAAGACTGCTTATGAGACAGGCTTGGAATTTATCACTTCTCATAAGAGCTCTTGGTTATTTTTTTTCACTTTTACAGAGATGGGTGTTTAGTTTTTTCCTTGGGCTGTGAAGCGGAGCTTGTCTAATCTACCTTTCACTGAGAATGTAGCATCCTGAACATCCTGGCTATGTGCGAGGCTCTCGGGTCCAACTCCTAACCTAGGCCCGTTCTCAGGTCCTTTTCTTGGCTTTCAAACCCCAGACCCAAGCAAATTGCTCCTACTTTTATATCCAATGACCCATTTCTTCCCTCAACCCTAATCTCCGGGACCATTTTAGCATCAACTTTTATACTTTCTGCTCTAGCTTTCAGTTTCCTCTTCTTTTCTTGCTTCTAGAGATTTCTCTCTCTTTCTCCTGAATATAGCTATATATTTCAACTGGCATGAGCAATAGTTGAAGAAACTATGGGTGGTCACACTGCAAAAGAGAACACATCAGGAGGGGACAGACGTGACACTTTCTAGAAGCCGGAAGCTCTTGGCTGCACATTTATACTCAAGCATTTCCTAAAGCCCTGGGAGGTGGGGCTGCTCATGTGGCTTCAGGGTTCTGACAGCACTTTCAGCTGGAACCCCTGGCTGGTGGCTTACTGGGAGATGTTCTATATGTGATAGGCTTCTACAGATCCTAAGATATGGAAACCTCCCAGAACTGTCTAAACCAAAGAAGGGCAGTGGTCATACATTTACTTGGTGTCTCCCAGATCCTAGGGGCAGGAAAGCAGGTGGGTGTCAGGAAGGACTAGAATTTGCGGGTAGAAGCCTGGTGGGAACTGAAGAAAGAGAGCAAGCTCAGCTGTGGGTGTCAGTGTGCCCTGGGTTTTGATTCTGGTCAGGGTCTTGTGAAACCCTTATCCAGATAAGGCTAATGGGATTGTTTCCTTCGATGCTCCTCGCTGTTTCTGGCTCCTGCTTTTTTCCTTAAGAACGGTTGATTCTTTACGTGAGGGTCTTTCTTACTAAGTGTAGACAGATTGTCTTTCCCCAGCTACTTTTGTCTCTTTTGTCCCCTCCTCCTCTAAGAAGCCCCAGTTGAGTTTGCAAGAGTTCAACTTGCTTCTTAATTTTGGGCCTTTCCGTCTATATTTCATGCAGGTCCAGCACTCTCTGCTGGGTTTGCTTTCAGTTTCACTTTGCTTTCTGGCCAGCACTTTCCCCCCACCCAACTTTTTCTTCTAGACCTCTGTGAAGTCTCCCATAGTGAAAAATGCGAAATCCACGGATCCTGGGTCTGCCAAAGCTCTCATGCTCAAACAAATCTTGTCCACTGTGGTCCTCCTGAGTTGGCTAATTCCCACACAGAAGGTGTTCTCCTGTTAAACCCACACCTACCTGGGCTTGGACTCAATGTGCTGTGGACTGCCCAGCTCCCTTTCAGTATGTTTCATTTTTTATTCATTCCATAAAATCTCTATTATATTAAGCAAGTGCACACACAACACTTATGTGCCCACCTATAATAACTGGACCAGGTTGAAGCTCGATGCTCAAGAATTCTTGGAGAGTTTAATGCTGACTTTCCAGGTCTTACCCTGTCCAATATAACCAGATTTTCAATATCTGCTTGGCATAGTTCTCCAATCTTTAAGCCACGGTTCCCCAATTGGTCTTGCAATGAACTGTCTATCTGTGGCTTTAAGAGCTAGCTTTTAGTAATTTCTCACATACTTGACCCCATGGGGACAGTTAATTCATTTGTTCTCTGAGATCTTGCCCCTCCTTCTTGGTTTGATTTCTTTGGGTTCCAGCCATTCTTTACTATCTAGGAACCACCCGGAACATCTCCCCCGTTCCCGTAGACTCTTCAAGCACATTAGACCTAGGTGCAACTCTTTGCTCTTCTATATCTGCCATTCTTGACCTTTGGAGTCCTATTTTCTCCTTCCTGTTTGCTCAGCCTATCTGCTCAATGCTCAACCTTTCTCTTAAGGAAATCCATCTCTACCTCCACTTTAGTCAACTGTTCCTGAAAATAAGACTGAAGTATGTTTTTCAAACCATTCCAGATCTCCTTTGACTTCCTGAGATGAACTGATTCTGTAGAGACAGAATGTTCAACACACTGGCCTTTGAATTGCCTTTTTAGCTTTTGCACTTGTGAAAGTTTTATTGAGTTGTGCTCTTCTTTCATCCCAAGAACATGCGATACCTTAGGACAAAGCCTTCCATTCTTTTTTGTTTTGAAACAAAATCTGCCACCTTTCTACAGCTGAATTCATGACTTAGGTCTCTAACATGTAAAGCCAGGGTCAGAGAGCATTTGATTAACAAACACAGAGTGAGGTTAGCACCACGTGGTGGACGGTGGTGAGAACCTGTGAACAAGCTCCAAGCATCTTAGGAGCTGGGACCGCCCCTTGTCAGTTTCTTTCCATGGTCCTGAATGTAGTTTGAAAGCAACATCATGATGGGTGGCATTTGGGGCAGCCTTTCTCTATTTCAGTACTTAAGACTGGCACAAGTAGTCACAACTAGAAGCTCACATCTATGCAAGAGCCAAAGGATCTCAGCTGTTTTGCAGTTTCCATGTGACACATTTTGTCCTGTTCACCCCCGGGACCTAAAAACGTTTGGTCCTACTTCAGCCTCAGCTCAAACACTGGGCCTGTTTTACTAGGGAACTGGCGGGGGCTACAGAGATTTTCCAAGTCTAAAATCCTACATGGGATTGCTTGGCCATGCTTCAAACTACAAAGTTTCAAGCCTCCTGCCCTGCCTGCCCAAGAAATCGTCTCTCCATGTATACTGTCCTCTCCCGTTACCACTCCTCACTCTGTCTCGAGATTCTTGGTTCATTGTAGTTGGAGGTAGCTTTTTGGAGGACTTAATAAATTATACCACTCCATTTCGATTGATGTTTGATTTATATTGACATTAAAATTCTGTGTGTTTTGTGTGCCAGGTAGGGTCACAATTAAATGGTCACAATTGAAAGACATAATGCTTGCTTTTTTTTTTTTCTTAAAGTACTATCTCTCTGTGGAAAAAAGGCGTAAATGCTCAGTGCCTACCTAAAGACGTAATGTTCATTAATGCCCACGGAAATGGGGACAGTTTGTCTTCTTAGGACTGTGCCCTGTATCCAGAGCGTTGACGTGACCATGTCGTACTGCTGAATAGTTGTTTGCTGAATGGCCCAAGTGGTTCTAAACTAGGGAAGGTAGTATTTGGAAAGAATGTAGGAGCTGTGTGTGCGTGCCTATGTGTGTGTGTTACTACTGGCATTTATTAGGTGGTGGCCAGGGATGCCAAATGTCCTGACATGTGTCATGTGACATGAGTCCCATCAGCGAAAAACTGCCCTGTTTAATATTAGTTATGGGCTGGGTGCCCACACGTATAATCCCAGCACTTTGGGATGCCGAGGTGGAAAGAATGCCTGAGGCCGGGAGTTTGAGACCAGTCTGGGCAATATAGCAAGACCCTTGTCTCTACAAAAAAAAATCGATTATATACCTTCCTCTTGGCTTCCCTCTTCCTTCCACTAACACACATAGGCTTTAAGAGTCATTGGAACGATGTTCACAAAATACTGTTGTTTCATCGTGGTGCAAAAGTTCACTCTGCACTTACGGTTGATTTGTTGTAGTCCTTTCTTATGTGTCTGCATTACTGTCCTTGTCACGGGGTATTGAAGTCACCCATGAATTTGTATATCTCCTTGGAGGTAGGCTGTGAACTCCCCGAGGGCAGGGACTATGTCTTTCTCATCTTTATATCCCTACAGCACATAATAGGTACTAGATAAACGGTAGTGGAATAAACTAAGTTAGTGAGATTTTAACATGTAACATATACATGTTTTGTGATGGAAACCTCAACACAGAATTTCTCTGTATTTTCCAACTAGAATATCCATGCAATATAGCAAAACATAGGGCGAATGTTAAGTTTGGAATTCATCCTTTTGCTGTAGGTATTTGGAAAGAAATAATTGCTTCATCTAACATAACAACCTTGTACTTTTTCACTGCAGGATTCCTTTCATCAGGTAGGTTCAGTAGGTTAATTATTTTCAACAGCTGTTTATGTTTTACTTTGCATTGACATGCCTGAATTGAATTGTTGTGTAGCATAAAATCCATTTTGTCTTGTATATTTTCCTGGATTATTTTCAGCTGTAGAAAGTCAATATTTGAGTTCCCTACTCCTTTTGCCAATTTGTTTTAACTTCTAAAAGTCAAAACACTTCCACTGTTATAGGATCCGTGAGTCAATTAAGTGTCTACGATTTGCACAAATTCAACAGCCTCCTTAGTGCTACATGAAAAATTGATTTGGCTTCCTTTGCAATGTTAAGCTCCTTTAGATTTTGCTGTAGCATCCTTAGAAATGTAGTAACCTATAATCAGCATGTGAAAGTTAAAACATTTTTATAAGTAAATGTCAAATCTTTAATTTCCTGAGGGATGGATAACCCAATCCTTCTTGTTTTCTTCCTGTAGCCTCCATTGTTTCCAAAAAAAAAAAAAAAAATACTGAAAAAAATGACCTTTAAAACTCTCTAATATGTGCAGGAAGAGTTCTGATAGTGTATCTACCTTAAAAGGAAACTTTTATCGCTTTAAAGTTTGTGTCTTCCCTAAAGTAATACTATTGAAGTGTTTGAGATTGGGAGCAAAGTCATCTCCAAAAAGGACACATGGTCTTATTTATCTACCTCGTCTAGCTAATGAGGAACACGTTGTTTCTTTCCAACATCATCTTCTGTAACTATTACAGAAACACGACCTTCACACATTGCTCTGAAGAAAATGGGTTTACCTAAAAGGCTAAAAGAATCTTGTACTGCCTGTGAAGATTATCTCTTCCCTTAAATAAACATTATAACTTTCCTCCAGGGAACTAAATTGAGCAAACTCTGAGCTATGTGTTAAAAAAAAAAAAAAAAATTAGGGTTCTTGAGCTTTCTGAACTCGAAAGAAATTTTTTTTAACTTTTATTTTACTTTACCAATTTCACTTTATTTTTGGAATATTTGTGGTTGGAGAAAGACTTTTTAAAAAATTCCTTATTTGCAGAGACAGAAATACAGTTAGGACGGGGAGAGGACTTTATAAGGCCACCTAGGTTTTCAGTGGCAGAGACAATATTGTACAAGTTGCCTCTGAAGCATTCCAATCTTCTCTCTCATATTTCAGACTTCACCTAAATGACGCTCTTCTCCAAACACAAACACTAATGTGACATGCTGCCTGGGTTTTGGATTATTGTTATTTGGTCTTCTGGACAGGTTAAACATTTTGTTGGAATTAAGTCTCTACATCGAACATCCTTTCTGGGAATGTGTGAATATGAAACTTGGGAGAAGACTGTTATTATTTTGTTAATTTTCAACGGAAAAAAACGTGGGCAGGGTTGGCTTGCAGAACCATGTGTTCTGGTGTAAACCAAGTAATCTCATTTGGAGAGTGTTCATGAGTTATTTGAACTCCGTATGCTTCACTTAAGTGCCAGTAAATGGGATGAAAAGACTTACTGAGAACCAGATGCTTGTTCTTTATGCCTCTTGGGATATTAAAAATAAACATCACAACAAAAGCCGTTTGGGTTTGGCATAATTCACTGATGGATGATCAGTGATTTTGGAGGCATTGTGCTTATTGGTAGAGAGGAAGCTATTATTATGGAGAATTGACAGATGTATTTTTTGAGAGGTGTCTACATTGTTGATCTCTTATTTAATAAATCTACTTACAATTCATATAAGGGACACTTTCATGGCTTACTGAGGGTGGAATGGAGAGCATCTAGCACTGGTAATTTTTCATCTTGAATAAGAGAGTAACAAACGAGTTGTTTTTGCTCCATGGACAAAGGGGGAGATGGGTTGGAGAAACTCTGTCTCTAAGACTGAAAAAAAAAATGAGTCACAATTTTAGAATGATGGCTGTGCAGGACAACGTTTTGAACCGAGTATCTAGCAGTGAGTGGAGTCTCAGTGTCTGCATATTTTCAGGTCTGTGAGTATATTGATATGTGATAGTGTGATATCCCCGCAGAGTTTAGAGGGAGCCTCTGTGTGCCGTTCCAGACACATCTGGCTGTAGTGCGGAGCACAGATGAGGGAGTGCAAAGATGAATGTAGGTAAACCAGACAGGAGGAGGCGTTTGCACTATTCCATGTGAGACGTCAGCGTCCTTTTTACTAGAATGTAGGATCTAGCAGGCTAGAGAGTTTTGCTTTGCACGTTGATATGTCCCAAGTGCCGGAACAGTGCCTGACACACGACAGTCACACAGTCACCTTTTTCTGAGATAGAGACCCTGGAAGAATGCCAGATAGGGTGATGAAGATTATTTATTTGGTTTCAGACTCGAGTGTGAGGTACTTTTGCAATGTCCAATGAGGAGATGTCAAGTGGCCAGTTGTACATAATGATCTGGAGCTCAGAGGAGAGATCTGTGGCTGCTATTTAAAGACGCAAGTCACCCGTGGAGGGCTGGCAGTTGAAGCTATATGCGTGGGTGACATTGCCTGGGGAGAGAAGGAATGTGAGCAATGAGCCTATGGAAGAGACGAAGTGACCACAGAGGTAGGAGAAAGAGAAGTCGGAGGAAGAAAGCACTTCGGGAAGGAGGAACCATCTGAGAGTTTGACCTCTCAAATGATACCAAGATGTCATTTAAACATGAACAATGAAGACTGAGGATGTCATTTGGGGATAGCAACATGGAGGTTACTGGTGGCCATCGAAAAACTCTCTTGGTGCAGTGACAGAAGTAGATGCAAAATTGTAGTGGCCACAAGTAGTATGCAGTGACCGAGGACTCTGGGCAATAAACACCAACAAGCCTTACAGCATTTTGGATGGGAAAGAAGGAGAGAGATGTGGCAGTGTCTGAAGGGGGATATGGGCTTGAGGACAGATGAAAAGAAAAAAAACAGAGACATAAGCATGGTAAAAAGCTGATGATAGTGATATAGGAGGGAGAAAGAGAGAGATCGAGTGGGTATATAATTAAAAAGAGAATGTGGGTTTCCCAAGAAGGGACAAGTAGATGGAGTTTGTAGCAAAAGTGGAAGGATTAATCTTGAATAGGACGAGGGACAGCTTCTTTACTGTAACAGGAGAGAAGGGTGTACAAATGAGCAGGTGTGCAGGCTTAGGTCTGGGAAGGAGAGGCAATCTCCACTGGATGTTTTTTTCTCTCTGTAAGGTGGGAAGCAGGCTGGGCCTCTTCTGAGAGTGCAGGCAGCCATGTGGGGGTGCAGTTTGAGGAGCAGAGAGACAGTTTTAAACCAGCAATCGAGAGGCCCTGTTGGGGGACCTTCTACAACCACATTCAACTGCCCAGGTGTAGATACTAGGAGAGTAGATCGTTCTATTCATCTGGTGTTGGCTTTTACAAGACGGGTGAGAAAAAAACCCCAGAGGGGTGAAGAGGATCAGGGCATTAGTAGGAATATTACTGAAATAATGGTCCAAAGCCTCTAAAGCAGATATGCAGGGAAATAAAAAAAAAGGAGAGAGTTGACAGACTGGAAGAGGACTAGAAGGATCATTGGAGAGTCAGAGAATGGGTGTCGTGACAGCAGTTGAATCAGCAAGCTGGAGTCAAGCTAATAGAGTTAAGAACACAGAAGACAGGGATGAGAAGGACTCCCAGCGGAAACTGTCTCAAGAAAATATCCTAGCTAGGTAGATAGATCAGTATATATCATATATACCAACACAACAGCTTTTAAAAATAAACGTCGTTATTAAGATACAAGAAGTGAGTTTTCACCAACAGGATTAGTAGAACACGAGAATCACATGCTTTACCATACGTGCAGGTCCAACCCGATGCATCGTGCCTTGCCATAACCTTGAAGTGCTGTGTCTGTGCTCAGCCTACAGATTCCAGGATGAGAAGGGTAGATTCTGGAAGAGGGATGCCATCCGGAGAGATGATTGCTCAGAGTCCACTGAAAGTTTAGGGATTGTTCTAGTAGTAGTTTGTGTCATCTGGGGCATTGTTCACTCAACAGCAAAGTCTGAGGTTGCATTATGTTCAGAAGAAGCTCACAAGGCCTCTGAGTAACGCAGCATTTGCAGCAATGATCCTAAGGGCCGTAAGTGCAAGAGGAAAGTCATTCGATCAAGAAGAACGTGCTGAATCATTGAATTTCTTCTATTTCTTCCTCCTCTCCCTTTGAAAAAGGCAATCAATTTCCTTGTTACTGGAGAAAATATTTGCACTAATCATAAATATGGTTCCAGAGGTCAAATACTTACTGATATATACCTATATGAGCTATTAAAATGAGCCTCTAGCACTTTCTCCACTGACTGTTTACCTGCGTACACTAAATGGGATGGATTTTGCTAGAAGATTCTAGATAGCAATGAGCCACTATGAATTCATCACCCATGAAGATTGTCCTCCCTGTATTGGTCCTGTGACCACCTTAACAAAGAAACTTCTTTCATTATTGTAGAAGTCAAAGTTCGTAATTCCTTTCCTCTTTGTATTTTACAACTTCTTCTTCTTCTTTTTTTTCTATAGCAGACCTTTTCAGAGGTTCTTTTCTTAGAATTACGGCTGGTTCAAGTGCTGCTCTCTCTGCAATGTCCTACCTGATTTTCCAGCAAGAAATCATATTCTTATCTTTTGAATTCCTATGGAACTTTAGCTTAAATCTCATGATGGGTATCATCGGCTGCCTTGAATTATATTATTCATGTACATATCTTCTCTCTCCTATAAGACTGTGAGCTTTTGAGAGACAGTTGGTTTGAAATCGTTGTTATATTCATCAGTATACTTATTATAAGTTATTAGGCATTCAATAACTAATTGTTGAGTAAGTGAAATAAGTTGATTCTGCCGCCATCTCTGCTGGCCTGCAGTTCCACGCTTGTTTTTTTTTTTTTTAACAGATAAATGTTATATACAAGCCTGAAAGGGCACCACCTATACAATGCTGGTGTTGTAATCAAGGCGCTATTGCAGATCTCATATTATTATATATTGTGCCAGTGCTGTGTCTTCTTGAAGACCAATTGTCAATTAACTCTAAATGATCCCACCTTAGCTGGCAGCTTAAGCCAGGTGGAGAGAGAATGGGTCAGTAAAGACATTAACCTGGAAAATTAAGCTTTTCTCAAGCTAACGTCATAAGTCTTCCAAGTAATGGCTCTCATGGAGGATTCTTAAAATTACAGGTGTCATCACATTATGTAGTGAACACTGTGGGCAATGTGTGTTAGGGAACAAGAATTGATTCTGATATAGGAGGAATAAAGCAGAAATGGGGAATCACATAGTCCTTGCAATTCCTTGGAATCACAATTCCTTCGAACTCTTCGAAGTTGCCTTTTTATCCATGGGAAATGGTCAAGTTCTGGCAGGAAGTCCTAATAATGTTCCAGAATCATTCTGTTACAACAGCTTCTATCTCTAAGGTCATTCATTTTTTTTCCTTAAAGTTAGATATTTATGACAGAGAAAGAAGCAACAAAACCTGGTACCGTGTCGCATGGGGGATGATGGAGAAGTGGAGAGTCTCTGGGTTACTGGAATAGTGGCATTCCTGTGAACACAAATGTGGAAGTCAGGAGAAGAACTAGCTGGAAGGTAGGAAGCGAGAAGAGATTAGTTTCGGTTTGGACTCGTCGCGAAGAGGTGTTGCTAACCACCAGGCAACGGAAGTATCTGGTGTAATTTGAAAGGAAGTTCAGGACACGAGAGAGATTCAGGAGATAGTTGCACAGAGGTTATAGTTCAAGTTCTGAAACTGCTGGAGGAGAAAATGCAATCAGCAGTCCGACAGAGAACCATGAGAAATGCCCTCTTCAGGGGGCTCAGGAGAGTTGCTCGCAGCGTCTCCAAGCCCTGTTAATACCATCTCGGGCTTCTTTTGAAAAAGGCACTGCCCTGAGCTAGGCAGTTGTAATTAATGAATTTCCAGACATCATTTCCTCAAGAGATTGAACTAAGCAAAATTTGAAGCATTTGAAGACAAGAACTTTTTCCAACACTGCTCTTGTTCCTCATCATCTTTTCCCAGTGGCTGGGCTCCAGGGGTGGAACGGATGACTGAGGATGTCCTCAAAATTGTTGGCATTTAATTGGAAACATGGCAGTTTTCTTCTCATTGTTCAACGTGTCACCAAATACGTGGTCAGTAATGCGGAGCATTGCTGAATCGCTAATGGCTGAAAACTTATCCAGATTCATACAGATTTCGGTGAGACTGAGACAAACAAGAATGAATTCTGGATAATGCCCAACTTACCAATTTTGGTCCAACTGACCAATTTTTTATACTGTTTTAGACAGTCTTTGCTCATAGCTTTGGGACAAGGTGATTTCTTGCTATGGTAATCCATAGTCCCTTTGGGAATAACACCAAATTGGCAAATAGGTTAAAAAAATCAAGATGGAATATTGTTTAAAGTTCATGTTCTCCTGAAAACCTGTAAAATGTTTCAGAAATAGATGATTTGCTCCTCCCTAATTGTAGGTGTACAGTTATTTGTTCATTAATTAGTGTGATTTGTTGACTAACCTCATTTCATGCCCTAAAGTACCCACAATAAAATCTTTTAGAAATGCTCCCGTTTTAAATGGATAGTTGTAATTTAAAATTTCATGCTATGTATTGAGTTTCTTTCTAACATTAAAACCATGCTTCATTGTCCTCTTTTAGGTCTTGGGAGCTGATGACAACACTATGGGTGACGGCTGCTCTCAGAAGCTGGTGACGGCCAACATTCTCCGTTTCCTGTTGCTGGTCCTGATTCCATGCCTGTGTGCTCTCATCGTCCTCCTGGTGATCCTGCTGTCCTTTGTTGGTGGGTGATGCCATTATTAACAAAAAGCAAAGTCAAAATGAAAATTATCATGATTTGTAAGAATGATTTCTACTTAGTCCTTATTTAACCTAAAGCGTCAAATCAATGTAGATTATCTATTGACTATTTTATGCAAATCTGCAGTTTCAGCTCTTATAATCTACTGGTTATTACTATTAATATTAATTAATGGATTAATTAATTTAAAACAGTTAATGAATGATTACTAGGTTGCAGGCACTTTGAAAGTCCCTGAGAACTCAAAGACTGTGAAATTCGTCCTTTCTTAGGAGCTCACGGTTGAGAAGAAGCAATGATCATCACACAGGCGACACGTGTTTAAGATAGAGGTATCTGCAGGGTCCTGTGAGGGCAGTCAAAGAAGGCATCACAGGGGAATTAACATTTTGACTTTGGAATTAAGTTAATAGAAATTCAGGTTAGAAGGTAATAGTTTAGGAGCACACGTGGCAGAGAAAATAGCAAGTGCAAAAGTATAATTCCGTGAAAGATGAAGATGGACTTAGGAAACCGGGTGAAAATTTGACAGTGGCGGGAAATGCAGCCGGACTGATGAAGAGCGAATGACACAGGATCTTGTGTTTCATACTAAAGGGTTTGGGCTTTAGCACCTAGATCACTGGTTTTCAAACTCTATTCTGTGAAAACAAGGTTCTGAGGAGGAGACTCAAGGATTGCACAGATGTTTGCTTTGACTTTCACTTTAAAAAAATAGATCTTAAACACGTACTCAAACTAAGCATTACATACCACATTTTAACCAGGTGGAGTCCAGAAACCAAGTAATATGTGCTGACAATTTAACTCATTTGTATTTGTATCTTGCTGTCTCTTTTAAAATGACCCATAACCTGAGTTTGAGAGGTCAACTGTTGGGGAAAAAACAACAACAAACTCTTACCGTTGGTAGCTACTTACTGACATGAATCAGAATTTTTCGAATGTGTGCAGCCAAATAAAATAGAGACATTAAATACCAAGATGATGCTGATCTAATTGCATCACCAATGATTTTGAATTTTCTTATTTCACCAAAACTACGTATTCTTTTTTCACAGGTTAGTTTATAAAGGTTTTACATTTAGAGCTTGTAAAATAAATTAATCCCAATAAAATACAATTCACATCTATTTGTAGATCTTAGGATGCTATAGATATTTATTCGAAAATAGCATTTGTCTGCTACAAGTGCTTGAAAACTACTGCTATGGGTGGTGGATTACGTTGGGGGATCTTTCCAAGAAAGGAAAAATCTGATTATATTTGCATTTGCAGAAGACAGTAGGACTGGATACACTTCAGAAGATCGGTGGCAGAAAAATATGAAAGCAGGGGGACCATTTGGGGGCTCTGGCTATGGTCTAAGTAAAAGGTGATGAGGGTGTGAAATAAGGCTTTGGGTGCACTACAGTCAACAGAAATCGGGACTGATTGGATTTTGGTGAGAGGGAGAGATCAAGGCTTAGATTCCTGGCTTGGGTAACCAGGTTGATTTTGATGCCATCTGTTAATATAGGAAATAAAGGTGGAGGAGTCCCATGCAGGCAGAGATGAAGGGCAGGTTGGATGTTTGGTTTGTAAGTTAGAGATACTTGTGGGACAACCAAGTAGAGTGGAATTATAGTTTAAGTGCGTTTATCTTGAAGAAATTTGACAGCGCAGTCGGGCAAGCAATGGAGGAATGCAAGACCTCCAACACGTTGCTTTCCTAAGGAAATTTCAAGGGAAATGGTGACTGAATATGATTTCTGCCTTATGTGCTGGCTTCGGACTTTAACTCCTTCCCTGCTGTTATGGGTCTGAAGCTGGAGGCATCGGAAGGGGAGCAGAGAGGGGCGTTCTGCCTGTGGTTCCCTGTGCGGGCGTCTCGGTGACGGCTGAAGCAGTTGACAAATCGTGAAGAGAAAATCTACTGACGGAACGCTGGGGGCTGAGCTCTGGAGGATGCTAGCGTGTGAGGGTAGACGAGGGAAAACGAGGAAGAATGGGCAGAGAAGAAGGAACGGGGCTGTGAAATGCGGGGTTCCCCAGAAGCCAGAGGCCAGCACGTGGGACAAGCAAGAGGACAGAAACAGTGCCTGAGCCCGGGAGGACTGCAGGTTTTCTGTCTGCCTTTCAGTCACCCCTTGCTCCGTGGTGCCAGCTGTGCCCTGCTCTCAGGCTAATGGCGGGAAACAGCCCTGAAACTCACGTCCGCCTCTCTCTTCTTGCAAGACTCAACTTCCCTACAGATGTGGCCTGCTTCTCTTCTCTCTCCAGGGTCTCGGTTAGTTGCCCTTTTGTATCTCTAGTTGTTATCGCCGGGAACATCTGTCTGGTGGGAGCTTCCTCAGACATACCACTGTCATTTCTAAAAGTCGAGTCATCCTGAGGCTGTGTTCAATGGCTCGCACACACTGAGGAATATTTCCTTTCTCTCTCAGGGTCTAATGTTAATATACGAGCAAGTGCCTTTAAGTACCTCGGTGCTAAGAGGCCGCTGAGGATGGAGGGCAGAGAAGGGATTCTATTAAAATGGCATTTTAATGCTTTTTAAAATTTATTAAGGCTTTTCATCTTTCTACAGCTTTATTGAGATAGAATTCATACAGCACACAATTTAACCGTTTAAAGTGTACAGTTCGGTGGTTTTTAGTATATTCACAGATATGTGCACCCATCACTGCAGCTTTAAAACATTTTCACCACCTCCAGAAGGAACCCGGTACCCTTTAGCTGCCCACCCCTTCGCATCTCCTCACTCCCAGCCCTAAGCAGCCACAAATTTATTGTCTGTCTCTCTAGATTTCCCTATTCTGAACATTTCGTATGACCACATGTGGTGTTTCGTGACTGGCTTCTTTCACTTAGCATGATATTTTTAGGGTTCATCCATGTTGTAGTATGTATCAATAGTTCATTTCTTTTGACGGCTGAACAATATTCCATTGTATGGATATACCATAGTTTGTTCATTTGTCAATTGATAAACATTGGGTTATTTCCATCTTTTGGCTATTATGACTAATCCTCCTACTGTGAATATGAATGTGTGAGTTTTTGTGACGACATACGTTTCTATTTCTCATGGGTATATACCAAGAGTAGAATTTTGTATCCCTTATGTAAGGGGTTAGGGAGACTACTAATTTGTAACTACTCCTAAGTGCTATTTTGTTTCCATGTAGGCAAACTTTTGAAAGTAGGCGTTTCCCCACACATCTTCAAAAGCATTCTTTTTATAAATTCTGCACCAGATGATTTGGTATAGCCATATGGAAGTAATATCTGTCCAAACAAATACTCCTTATTTTATAGCTGAGATGTTTGTTGTCGTGATGAGCAATGCAACCATTTTATATCATTGTCTGAAAATGCTCATTAAATTATGCTTACTTTTAAAAATGTTCTGTTTGGTTTGAGTTTATAAGTCCATGCTCGTTCAAAGTTTTGTGATTATTTCTGTGTACATTAGGGCTCCTAAGGGATCCTGAGATATCAATTGTGAATAAATAACAGGAGCTCCAGCTTCAAAAGGCAGAGAGATAATAATGAGAGGATTATTGATTAGGAAAAGATAATACAAGTTTTATGCTAACAAACACAGGTGTGCTATGTCTCTAATTCTGTGTTTTGGCTCCTCTCATGTGTAAAATCAAGACGCTGAAAAAGATTTCCGAAGATAAGAGAGTTGGACTTTTCAAATAATTAGTTTAGCAGCAGGCTAGAAAAGATAACAGTAGCAAATTGCTCCTCATTGCAACCCTTAAACTGAAGCTGGAGCTACAAAGTTTTAGTTTAGTTTAGCTTCGTATTTCTGAACTTGGTAGATAGTCTGAGTCATCCATATGGTTCCAAAGATTTGTGTGCTCTAAAATAAGGATCCAGGTTTTTGAAAGAAGTTGAAAGTGAAATTGAAAAATAATAAAGTTACATTATATGTAGGTTTTTATTTCTTTAGTTAGAGTCTAATGCAGATGGGCCATTTGACATAGAAGAAAGAACATATCACTTGGCACTAAAAGGTCTAGCTTTAGGATTTTACTCTTTCACTTACTAGACATGTGGGTTTAGGTAAGATACTTCACTTTCTCTGGGAGATTGAAGTCTTTTTCATATCACAGAATTGTTATGGAAGTCAAATGAAATAATATTTGTGAAGGCATTTTTATAAAGCATACAGTTCATTATGAAAGGAAAGAATTGGTTTTTATTTGCTTATGAATAATTATCAGATAATCATTTTAACAAATAGTTTCATTATGGTCAAATAACAATTGACTAAAAATATTTGTCTCATTTTAACTCTATTCACACAACTCTTTGTCCTAGGAACCCTGTAATCCATAACTCCATCAGCCCACAATCAAACCACTGCTGTAGTTAATTCTAATTGTCCGTTAAGTAGCTAGGAAGAAATAAAGTTGACCAACTGTTGGATTTGCAACACGAAGACAAATTTCACAGGCCTTTTATACTTAGGCCCCAGACTTACTTTCAGAGGCTAATTCATTTCTTATAAGAACTAAACCTGCAACAGTTTGTGACTTCTAGCCCAAGCCTAGAAGAGTCAGCTTGTGCCATGGAGTACTTTATCAGAGATCAAACTAACTGCTTTAAATTATATAATATAATAACATATTATAATATGCAAATATATAATATTATGCAATATTTAAAGTAAATTGTTTTGTTATGTTGAGAGATATTTAAAAGAAATAAAATTATAGCTATAATTTGATATTTTTCATTCCGCAAACATTTGAGTGCCTGTTATGTATAACAAGGTGTGCTATAGGTATTGGACGCAGCATTGAATAAAGTCCTCAGGGACTCCACAGTGAGCAGGAAGGCATTGAGCAAACATAATTTTACAGATTTAATTACAACAGAGGTCGCTGCTATCTGGGAAGAGACAACATGCTCAGAGAGCTTATGACAGGGACGGGAGCATGGGCTGAGACGAGGGAGGCTTCTCTGCAGGATTAGCGCTTAAACATGAAACCCACGATGAGGATATTGCTGTAAGCGAGTGACAGGGTCTGGTTACAGCATTCATTCATTCATTCCATCAGTTTAATGAGGTATGATTGACATATACAAAAGTTGCATATATTTAATGTATTACAACTTGCTACGTTTGGAGATAATTATACATCTGTGAAACTAACACCACAATCTATGCCATAAACATATTTATCACTACCAAAAGTTTCCTTCCATCTTCTTTATTTACTATTTTTATTATATTTTCATGATCAGGACATTTAACATAAGATCTACCTTCTTAGACAAATTGTTAAGTATATGATGAAATATAGTTAACTGGAGGTATCATGCTGTATAGTTGATCTGTAGGACTTACTCGTCTTGCTTTACTGAAATTTTATGCCCTTTGGTATTTCCCTCTTCTCTCTCACAATCACCATTCTACTCTCTGCTTCTATGAGTTAGACTATCTTAGATTTCTCATACCATGTAATACTTGTCCTTCAGAGTCAGGCTTATTTCACTTAACCTAACGTCTCCCAGGTTCATCCATGTTGTCAAAAATGGCAGCATTTCCTTCTTGGCTGAGTAATATCCCATTGTGTGTGTGTACCATATTGTCTTTATCCGTTCCTCCAATGATGGACATTTAGGCTGCTTCCATGTCTTAGCTATTGTGAATGATGCTGCAATGAACATGGGAATGCAGATATCGCTTAAAGATCCTAATCTCAACTCCTTTGCTTATATATCCAGACGTGGGATTGCTGGATCACATGGGAGTTTTATTTTTAATTTTTTGAGCAACATCCATACTGTTTTCCATAATGATTACACCAATTTACATTTTAATACCAGTATATACACACTACACATCCAACACTTTTTATCTTTTGTTTTTTGATAACAGCCATCCTAACAGGCATGAGGTGATATCTCATTGTGGTTTTTATTTGCATTTCTCTGATGATTAGTGATGTTGAGCACCCATCCCTATAGAAATTGGCTATTTGTATGTCTTCCTTGGAGAAACATCTATATAGATCCTTTGTCCTTTAAAAAAAAATGGGGTTAGTTGTTTGAGTTGTAGGAGTTCCTTATATATTTTGGATATTAACTCTTTATCAAATATATGGTTTTCAAATATTATCTCCCATCTTGTAGGTTGCCTTTTCATTTTGTTTCATTTTGTTTGCTGTGCAGAAACTGTTTAGTTTGTTGTAATCTCACTTCTCTATTTTTCCTTTTTGGCCTGTGCTTTTGATTCCATATCTAAGAAATCATTACCAATAGCATCAAAAAGAATAAAATACTTAAGAAAAAGCCTAACCAAGGAGGTGAAATATTTTTATACTGAAACTATGAAACACTGCTGAAAGAAATTAAAGCAGACGCAAATAAATGGAAGGACATTTAATGTTCAACTGGAAGAATTAATATTGTTAAAATGTTCATACTACCCAAAGTACTCTGCAGATTCAATGCAATCCCTAGTTAAATCTCAGTAGCATTTTTTTTTCACAGAAAAAGAAAAAATCAATCCTAAAATTCATATGGAAATAAAAATGACCCCAAATAACCAAAACAGTTTTGAGCAAAAAGAGCAAAGCTGGAGGCATCATGCTTCCTGATGTCAAAATATATTACAAACCAACAGTAATCAAAGCAGTATATCGCTGGCATTACAACAGACATATAGACCAAAGGAACAGAATACAGAGAGCAGAAACAAACCCATGTATATATAGGGTCGTCTGATCTACAACAAGGGTGCTAAGAACACACAAGGGGGAAAGGATAATCTCTTCAACAAATGACATTAAGAAAACTTGACATCCACTTGCAAAAGAGTGAAATTGGACCCTTATCTTACATCATCACACAAAAATCAAGTAAAAATGGATAAAAGATCAAAACACAAGATCTGAAACTGTAAAATTCCTAGAAGAAAACACAGGAGAAAAAAGCTTTTTGACATTGGTCTTGACAATGATTTCTTGATTGAAACTCTTAAAAGGTGTTTTTGGCAGCTGTATGGAGAAAGGGTTGAAGTTGGTAGAGTATGAGGCAGGGAGTCCTACAATGTATGGGGTATGGTCTGAATTCATTTTTTCAAACTATTGTTCAGCTCAACTTAATGTCACCAGTTATGGTCCAAAAACTCTCTTTAGAATTCTCCTAACTTTGTCTCTCCTAGACTGCTGAAGACTTGGTTTTGAAGGATCTTCTGCTTATACTCTCATCTACATCTAAAATAAATGTTCTCTGTTTTAACCACAAGCTTATGAGGAATGGCCTAAAATTACCGTTCTTGTTTTCTTAATACTATGAAAGGTCTATATGTGGCCTGTTAATTTTTTAACAAAAGGAAGGAGAAAGAAAATTCACAGTATTATATAGAGTGTAGAAACATTCCATTTTTCTTGAACTCAAGAGAAATATTTCTTTTCAAAGATGAGTTTTCTCCTCAAAAATGCTAGATGAGCTGAAGATCATTGAGCTTACGTACAGTTCTTCTCTTGCAAATTTCTTAGCAGCTTGGTGGCTTTTACAAGAATTTGGAATTATAAGAATCTTTAACTTCCTAACTCGTCATGCTGTGTTTTGAATATCATTTGAAAATGGAAAACATCCCAAATACTTACTTCCTCACACCAAAAATTTAAGATTCTCTATGATCTTTCGTGACCTGACTCCACATTATTTATTTCAATCTTCAAATTCTTTTCATAGCTCTGGCTTTCTGGTGCAGAGTCATCAACATGGTGTTCTTTGACAGGAGAATATTGTTTGCAACTACTCGGGCCCGAGGTTCTGTATTACATCTAAAGCTTTTTGAAATGGTCCGAAGTCTTGTACTCAAGGGGTGGTCCGTGGACAAGCAGCGTCAGCAGGACCTGGGGGTTTGTGTGAAATGCAGAATCCAGAATCTCCGGCCCCACTCCAGACCCGCAGAATTTGCAGTCTAACAAGATCCCCAGGTGATTCCTATGTTTCCATCAGTCTCCTTTCCCCTGCAATCTGATCGCCCCTTTCTCTTCTTTTCATACTAGTATATCTATTCTTACCAAGGCCTCCAATGTTGTTTTCAATCCAATGTGCTGCATTGGAAACCAATGTGTATTTGGACAAGACCTTAAAACGAAGAACCTGTGCTCTCTCTGTGTGTTTGTTAATATCAATTGATGATGAGCACGCTCACTGTTAGGTGGTGTCAGCAATGCTTTCTTCTACTCAGTGTGCTACCAGATACGACCTTGCTTGGTGTTGACTCCTCCTTGCCTCCTGAAATGCCCTTCAATGTTACCTTCCTGTTATCATTTCTGATTATCCTTCTATTTCTCCGGTTGGTCTTTCTCAGTTTCCCGCAGCTCACCTTTCTCTACCTGTCCATTCAATGGCACGAGTCTGTCCTAACCTGACTTCTTACTTTACACCCATGTCAGCCATTCCCACCACTTTATTCATCATTGATATGTTCAACAAACATTTATTAAAGTCCTCACTGGTGCTGGGTGCTCTGCTGGGTGCTTGAGACAGAGATGCGCACACAACGCTTGACTGTGTATGTGCTGTGACATCAGCAGTGTGGGCTCTGGGGCACGACAGCAAGGCATTCTGGAGGAGATCTTTAGATTGCTTCTGGTTTGGGTTTTTTTTCCTCTTGAACGTGTCACAAGCATTTTATACTCAACAACAAAAATAAGCTCCCACGAAGCTATTTTTCATTCTTTATTATCCATTGTACCAGTCAGGATTGGCTAGACTCTGCCTTGTAGCGACAACAACGAATCTCCGAATACTAGTGGTTTAAAAACAACGGAGTTTCATTTCTTACTCGTGACACACGTCCTTTGCAACATGGCAGAGGGCTGTGCGCACAAACTGATGGACCAGCCGCCATCTTGAAGCTTTGTGGGTAGTAATTATGCCAGAGCTCTCAAGACTCTTACATCAGCAGTTAAATACTTCGGCCTGGAAGCAACACTTTTCGATTTTGCTTATCACCTTGAACTTGATGCAAATCCTCACCCGAGAGGCCAGAGAATGCAACCCTCAGTGTGTGTCCCGGTAGAAGACAAGAAAATTGAAATAATTGATGACCAGCACTGATACCTATCTCAGCTGGAAGTATCTTCATGTACGCAGTTGTTCACACCAGATACCTTGGAGAGACCTTTGACCCTTCCCCTCCTGTCCATGTGATTTTTGCCTTTGAAAGCTCTTTTTAAAATGCTCCCTGTGACCTCATGGCTTTTGCATTGTCTACTGTTTTCTTGCTTGGACTATTGCAATAGACTTCTACTTTCAAACATCACTCTGTGGCCAGAGTGATTATTCTAATAATGCTTCACTCTGTTTAAGACCCTTCAAAAGTTTTCCATTGCAGGATAAGTTCCAGGCCTTTAACAAGACCCATCCTTCCATCTGGCTTCCATTCCCGCCCCAGCCTTGTCTCTTGCCAGCCTGCTGTGTGCTAGCCTCGTTCCGTCTCTTGCTGCGTGGCTTTTCCATATCTCCCCCACTTTGCTCTATCCAAAGAATGTTCCACTCCCTATTACCACCCCCCTCCTCCCCACAAACACTTTGCACAAACCTAGAAAACCCCGAGTCATCTTTCACGATTCACATCAAGGAGATGATCCCCTAAAAAAGCTTGTCTGACCTTCTCAAATGGAATGGTGGCGATGTCTCTGCTTTCTGCCCCCAGATTGTCCCGTACATATCCTTCTCAGAGCGCCTGTGGCAGGGTTTGTATTTTTTAGACTGCATTCCTGTCTCCCTCGACTAATCTGCAAACATCTTGATGGTAAGACCCTCTCACTAAATGTCGTGTTCTCGACAGAGGGTAAGTATGAAGCTCCTGGCACATAGAAAATGCGAAGTAAATGTGTTACACGTGGCTAAAGATACAAAGATAAGGAATTAATTTTAAAAACCGCATCATAGGAAGATAAATTCTATGAGCATATAATGGGTGATTTTTTAAAAATTCACCTGAATACTTTGTCCATAGTGAAAAGTGTGTGTGGGTCCATGTATGTCTATGTGTCATGTTCCCACTCAATTCTGGGGCAAGTTCATTAACCCTGGTCAACTTTAGTTTCCTTCTCTCTAAAACTCTGTAAAGAGGGGTTAATTACATGACCTGTTTCTCGGGATTGTTGGAAGGTTAACTCAGTTGATGCCTGTAGTGAGGGCATTTGGCAAGCTGCCGGTATTAGTTTCTTATGGCTGCCATAACAGATTGCTCAAATTATCACAAACTTGGTAGCTTAAAACAATATACATTTAGTATCTTAGTGTTATGAAGGTTGGATGTCCAAAATAAGTCTCACTGGGCTAAAATTAAGATGTTCCTCCTGGATGCTCTAGGGGCCAATCTGTTTCCTTGCATTTTCTAGCTTCTAGGAGCTTCCTGCATTCCTTGGCTTGTGGCCCCTTCCATCTTCAAAACAAGCAACGTCCCGTTGAGTCTTCCTCATACTTCATGACTCTCACACATACTTTCTTGTCTCCCACTTCTGCTTATAAAGATCTTTATGTTTATATTGAATTCACCTAAATAATCCAAGATAATTTCCCCATCTCGAGACCCTCACCTTACATACACCTGCAATATCCCTTTTGCCATGTAAGCCGTGTAGAGTAACATAGTCTGGGAATTAGGAGGTGGGCATTTCTGGGGGATCATTATTCTGCCTACCACAGTGCCTGCCCAGTATCTTCATTATAAGAGATCACTAAAGTTTGGCTATTATTATTAGAATTATAGATTATTTCTTAAACATTGTTAAACTGTTTTTTGTTATTGAGCTGAAACACTTTCTGAGCCATGCAACCTAGATACAATGCGTCCTTCTATTAATAACTTAGCATGAAAGAGCCACAGTTCTCTGACTCCAAATATGGGTTAAGTGATTTGCTTTTGAAAATTAGCCATTTTGTGATGCCAGGATGCACTTACAGTAAAAGGAAATTGGCATTTATTTAAAAGTACCTCTGTAGCCTAAGGAAGATAATTTTACTAACATTACCATTATTATGCAGTAATGACTGACAGAGATGGGGAACTTAGCATGTGCCAAGAGCTGTTCCCAGCGTTTGTATACGTATTGACAAATTTGATCCTAACAGCCAGCTCCATGAGGCGGTACTTTTATTTTCCTTCTTTTATGGTAGTTGAAAGTTTGCCCAAAGTTTCAGGACTAGTAAGTGACAGAGATGGGATTTAAACCCAGGTGGCCAGGCAGAAGAACCATAGCACTATAAAAACAGGAATGTGGAAAAGGATGGGGCAACATTACAAGAATAAATACTCTACTTTGGGCTAATAGTTCTTAGCATTTTTATAGCTCATCATAAAAGGTTGAGAGTGTTTAGTCTTACTGAATTGTAATTCTTGTGCTGTTAAAAAAAAAAAAACGCATAGTAGACCAGCAACCGTGTTGGGAGTTAGTCAATTTCCAGAGATACTTGAAAACAAATTGTCCAGTGAGTTCAGGCTTTTAAAGGTAGGTCCTTTAGGCTTTTCTTCTCTTTCTTTCTCTCTCCCCTTCTCTTCCTCAAAAATATACTTTAAAAAATTAGTTACTGTAACTATCATATATTATTGTTCTATTCTGCCAAATTGCTTTGATACATAGAGTTTAAGAGCAAGGAAACTGCCCTTTTTAAAAGAAAGTTGTTACAAAAGTCAATATTTTCTTTTAAAAAAAAAAAAAGCCAGTGTTTCAAAGGACTTCGTAGGGTAAAAGATGTTATGAACACTTTCACCACTGTGAAAGTGGTGATTAGGTTAAAATGATAAAGGAAAGATTATTAATAAGGCTAATCATTACAAACACAAATGTTAAGAAAAACCGTGGAAATATTTCATATGATAAGGAACGCATTTTAAGAGAATTACTCCGGGGTGTAGCTGTGAGGAATTGGCCTTTGCGAAATGTGTGTTGACTGATCTGGCTGCTGATTCATAGATTCAGCGAGGTAAGTAAATCCACCTACTGGGCCTTACATAGTCATTACAGCCATGTTAGCGTAAATATTACCTTACGTGAAAAATCTCTTTATGCCAAAATAAACAAAGAAGAGAGCAACTAACAAATGGATGAAAGTAAAATTACACGTAATGGATTAGTAGATTCTTCTGTATGAACGAAATGCATTTTATATAGTAACCGAGCCCATCACGTGTTTGTTTTGATCTAGGATAAATTCTAAATCATTTTGAAAATCAAAAGCAATTCAATGAAGTCTTTCATTTCTTCCTGCTGCCTTTGATACTTACTCATAACCGCACAGACAGTTTGGAGGATGTGTTACCTGCTTCACGTGGTCATGATTTAGCTTTTACGCTCGAATGTTTTATTTAGAATCCTTTGGCAGATGAAACTCTTGACCTTAGCTAGAAACAGCTGCTTTTCTATTTGGATTTGTAGTTAATGTTTTCCAAGTGTCAAGCACATGTAGAGAAATTTTTTCCACAGACTGATATTAAACATTTTATTTATATTTCTTTTATTTTTAATGATCCATGGCACTATTTAGAAAAGCGAAAGCCAATTAGAGCGTTCACTGTAAATGTTTTTAGAAAAGAAAATCCCCCTTGGGTATTTCTATGGATGGATCAATATCACGTTCGTTTATTTTTGTGGCATGCTTGGATAACAGTGCTATGTTCTCGAAACACAGTCCCCTGTCTATTTTGATTGAGTTAAAAATACATGATCTCTTTCGAGGTTTTCAAAAGGCTTTGCCTAAAGACAAAGTTCGATGCTTTTCAATAATCTTAGGTTTGACTCTTCATTTTGCCGATGAATGGATACCTTGAGCAAGTGAGCAGCTGATAATCTTCGTTTAATGACTATTTCTTATTTTATATAATTGTGTTTTATAGCTTCTCATCAAGGATGATGATAATTTAGTTTCTCCTTTCATTTTGTGCTGTATGTCGAGTTTTACTTGTTTTGGTCTCTATACATCTGGGTAAATATAATATCTGAGCCCTATTACTTTTATTTGTATGTTATGCATAGTTTACTGAAAATTACTGCAATGTGTGGGGAAATATAAGCGTGAAGTGGCAGACAATGCTCCGTGACATTGGGAAACTGAGAAACCAGGAAGGAGACACTGTGAGATTCACCACGTTTTATTTGTGGTGAGTCCCAGGTGAGGCAGAATTGCCCTAAATTCTCTGGGCTGCAGGAAACCTAGACGGGAGACTCAGTTTTTAAATCTTAAGCTCCTGAGAAAGCAACGGTTCATCCCGAGGCTGTGTGATTTGTGGTAGAAGAGAAATCCTTTTGGTGGTCCCCATGAAGGAGGTCACTGTGGTGGCCATCATCTTCCTCTTCAATTGCCTGGATAAAATGACATGTAGGAAAGTAGCTCTGGAGTTTATTAGTATGTTTTTTAAAAGCCAATAATTCTAGTCGTGTTTTTAAAAATATATACGTATATATTTTGTCTTTCAGGGACATTAAAAAAGACCTATTTTAAATCAAATGGGAGCGAACCTTTGGTCACCGATGGTGAAGTCCAAGGGTCTGATGTCATGCTCACAAACACAGTCCATAGCGAGAGCACTGTGGCATCTGCTGCACGGCCCCGCCAGCCCGTGCCAGCCTGGACCACAGACGCTTCTCTCCCAGGGGACCAGCGTCGCAGGAATACAAGTAAGTCTGAAGGTGCTGAATGCCAGCGGCCTTCAATGTCTGTGGAGCCCACAAGTAGGTGTCTAAGGGGAGCAGCCAGTGCTCTTAATTCGTAATCACTCGCTGGTCCCCCAGGCGCATTTCCACTCAGTTATCTGGGAAGCCTGGCTGAGTGCCCCATTCTTAAACATGAAATGCCGTCAACTCAGCTGTCCAGATGGGGACTGAGAAAGACATGAACATTTATCAATGCCACTCAACACTTCTGAGGTATGAAAATTTGTGCTGCTTACCTCAATATAGTGGTAATGATTTTTTAGTGGCTTATCTATGAAAGTTTGTGCTTCTGTTTTGAAGGTGTGGGTTTTTTTTGTTTTTTTTTGAGACAGAGTCTAGCTCTATTGCCAGGGCTAGAGCCTAGTGGCGTCATCATAGCACACTCCATCCTCAAACTCAAGCTATCCTCCTGGCTCAGCCTCTGCAGTAGCTGGGACTACACGTGTGCACGGCCACCCAGGCTACTTTCTCTTTCTTTCTCTCTTCCTTCCTTCCTTCCTTTCTCTTTCTTTCTTTCTTTCTTTCTCTCTCTCTCTCTCTCTCTCTCTCTTTCTTTCTTTCTTTCTTTCTTTCTTTTCTTTCTTTTCTTTCTTCAGGGGTCTGGCTATTGCCAAGGCTGGTCTTGAACTCCTGACCCGCAGTGATCCTTCTACCTCGGGCTGCCAAAGTGCTGGGATTACAGGCATGAGCCACGGCACCCGACCTTGTTTTGAAGTGTTAAGTTACTTATTTTGAGATGGTTAATAGGGATGTGAAGTTACTTATTTAGCTGTTGGTCCCTTGCTAGAGGATGGATTCAACAACAGGATGCCAAGTGACTTAATGGGAATGAGCCCCCCATTTGCTTTTGAGGTGTTAATGTGTTCTTTTTTTTCTTTAAATCTTACTTTTCTCTTCTCCCTTTTTTATTGGCTGTGCAATTTATTTTACGTGTTGGTGAATGACAAATAATCCCACCTTGGGAAAAATGGCATGTGGGAAACTTTTCTGCTGGAGGACAAAGGGAGGGATTGGTTAGTTATTCCAGAAAAAGAGTTAGGAGAGAGAAAAAAAAAGACAAAGTGTGGACAGGGTACACCGTGAGACGGTGACATGCTCTGGAATGTGATCCTATCCCTTGATGATGCCCCGCAGATCTTTGGTTAAGTTACTTCCAGAATGCTTGATGGGGGTGGATTTGTGCGGAAAATGTTGAAGAGCCTCAGCTCTGATCCAATCAGTGCTCATAAAAACATTCAGAGCACAGTCATCGTCAAAACTTCCTCCGCAGTTGTCTTGCCTCTCATTTCCTGCTTCCTAAAACAAGGTTATGTGATTGAAAATTACACGAAGCTCATCCGTCCATGGTCATTTTCTTGTTTGTTCCTCTCTCTTTCAAGAAAACCCACAAAGGGATATCACATCTTAGGTCTGAGACAGAGTATTTATTTTTATTCTGATCAGGAAGGGAAGGATTAAGTTGACTTTTAGCTATCACAGTATGCGTTTGCAGTGTTTGAGGAAAAGCAGGTTTATTCTATTTTTCCAGCCCAAACAAGACTGGATTCCATTGTTTCACAGAGCACCTTTAGGTATTAACTGTTTCTTATGCTTAGTGTTCACCAGTGATTCGCACGGATTTGTGTTCATTATCTGAAAGTCATGCTGCAAACCAGCATCGTGCCAAGTTAAATTTATTTTCTTCCTGAGTTTAATTTTGAGGTTTTTTATTTTGGTAATGTCTTAAGCACTTCATTATTCCTAAAGACAGTGTTTTCTGTTGGAAGTATAGAAATAATTTAAACTCAGAGTCAGTCCAGTTAATGTGGTTGCAATTATAGCAGTTGTTATTTTCTTCTAGTAAGAGGATTTGTCTGCATTTTGAAGCTTTCATTATTTGTTAAGATTCAAATAGAGTTGACAAACACATGCCCTGAAGGGGAAGGAAACATATGGCGGTCATTGCTCAGATTGGAAGTTCAGTAGACGTCTGTTTGACTCATTTTCTCTCCCGACGGCTGGAGCATTGCTTAGGAGTATGAGTGTACTTTGACATGTAGAGGAAATCCAGGTGAAATTAGAATGGTTAGTTAAATGGAGAAAGGCCAAAACCTTTGAACATGTGTCATTTCTTGTTAACGTACTTGACAGTTAGCATTGATCTTTACTGTCGGACCACATAGACTCTCCATGTACCGTCTACATTAACTAGAATTATTTATTGTCAAGGACTTTGATGGTTTTTCACACATTTCAGTGACAGTGCCAGCCTAAGGCCATAGACTTTCAACAATTTTCAAGGCATGTTGGATTATTTTCTTTGTGATCCTTACAATTAACTGATGAGATAAACAAACCAGTTAATATCACACACCATTTTTCAAGGTATATGATAACCTCATGAAACTGAGGCTTAGAGAACTTGAGCTGACACATCCAATATCACTTGCCTAGTAACTGGTGGACGTGAAATTGGGATGTGCATCTTAGGATGCCAAGATCACATGCTCTTTTAAATTTTCATGCTTCCTCATTTAATTTTAGTGCTTTCTTTGCAGTAGTAGAAGCATCACTGACCAAATTGTAAGCCTCAGGACAACAGAAAGAGTAGACTTTTATTTTTTACTGCTGTGTAGCCTGTGCTCAATAAAATGTTAGTTGAATGAATAAATAAATGAACAGCAGTCATTTCAAATGTTTAATATCTGATTTATGACTTTTATTAGTGATGCCTGATCACACTTCTGCCACTTGCTATTTATTTAACCAATCTTATTTAAAGTGTCATTTAATGTGTTGTATCTGTTTTAATACCTAGCAGAGAATTTACTTTTATCCTCTGTTAGGCTTGCTCGGGGTGGGAACCTGGAAAGTATGTGTAGGACGGAATGCATGGACCTGACATCCTCTTTTTATTATTATTTTCTAATTATGATGTTAGTTTAAATTCCTGGCATATGTAAAACCTATGTAAGTTCACTTCAGTCCTAAAATGCAGTGGCCAGACACTCTGAGCTTTCCAGAGATGCTGGATAGGAAACCAAAGGACAAACTCCTGGCAAAAGGCACCGAGTAATAGTACTTCCCTAAGATGTTCCCTCCTGGGGGTCCTTCATGTCACACCAGCACATTGAGCGCTGCAGTTTGCAAAGTTTTAGCCATAACACCCCCATAGTACACTGCGTAGCACAGATGGGCTTTGTGGATGTGAATAGGCTTTATGTGACACCTGTTACTTCTGCAGTTTCATTAGCTGCATTTGAAAACCGGTTGTAATGTGCAAAAGGAAAAGGCCCGCAGCTCACTGTCATGCTGTTCCAGCAAGGGATTTTCCTAAGTTGCAATCTCTACCTGGGTTTTGATTTTTACCCCTTTCTCCTTATATATTTTGTAACTGTTTAAACATATGTTGAACTTTAAGGAGAGAGAAAGACTCTTCGGTCAACCAAGACCCTTTGGGTTTAAGATAACAGGGTACATAATAAAATAACCTAGAAACTCTGCTCAGGAACTCAAGTGACAAGAGAGCGATGTCCTGAAAGCTTAAAGTGTTCTGTTCTCTGATCACATCTTTGACAACCGATCCTGAATCTTCTATTTCAGATGAAAATGTGTTATCCCTCTCATTCACTTTTTAAAAACAGCTGCTTTTTTTGAGATACAATCCACATACCATAAAATTCTCCCTTTTCATGTGCACAATTCAGCAGCTTTAAAATATATTCACAGAGCTGTGCAACCATCACCACTATCTAATTTTAGAATATTTTCATCGCTGCAAAAAGAAATGTAACTTCCTTTGCTCCCTATTTCCCCTCTACCTTAACTCCTGGCCAAAACTAGTGTTTTCTATTTCTATGGGTTTTCCTTTTCTGAACCTTTCCCATAAAGGGCATCATATGATCTGTGATCCTTTCTGTCTGGCTTCTTTCACTTTGCATGATGTTTTCAGGATGCAGCCATGTCATAGCATGTGTCGATACTTCATTCCTTTTTAGTGCTGAATAATGTTTCATTGTATCGATATATCGTGTCTTCTTTATCCAGTCATCCATTGGTGGACGCTTGGGTTGCTTCCAAGCTATTATGAGTAATGCTGCTGTGAAAATTCATGCATGAGTTTTTCTGTGGACATATGTTTCCGGTTCTCTTGAGTGGAGTTGTGTTGTTTCTCTATTTCCTTACTTACCTTCTGTCTAGTTGTTTTATCCATTATTGAGAGTAATCAATAGGGTATTGAAATCTTTAACTATTAGTGCAGAACTATTTCTCCCTTCAATTCTGTCAGTTTTTGCTTCACATATTTTGACTGTCATTAGGTGTGTAAATGTTTATAGTTGTCATATCTTCTTGCTGTATGGAACCTTTTATTAATATGTAATGTCCTGTATCTCTTCTAGTCTTCTTTTGATTTAAAGTCTATTTTATCTGATGCAGATGTTTCTCAACTTATGAGGGGATTACATGCTAATAAATTCATTGTAAGTTGAAATAATTTAAGTAAAAAATGCATTTACTACACCTAACCTATAGAACATCATAGCTTAGCCTACCTTTAACATTCTTAGAAGACTTATGTTAGTCTACAGTTGGACAAAATCATCTAACACAAGCCTATTTTTTAATTAAGTGTTGACTATTTTATGTAAGTTATTGAATACTGAAAGTGAAAAACAGAATGGTTGTATGGGTACTTGAAACACAGTTTCTATTGAATGTGTATGGCTTTCACACCATCATAAAGTTGAAAAATTGTAAGTTGAATCATTGTAAGAGAGCCGTCCTACTGTCTTTCGGTTACTATTTGCATGAGAGCTCATTTTCTATCCTTTCACTTTCAATCTATTTGCGTCTTTGGATCTAAAGTCAGTTGCTTGTAAACAGCATATAGTTGTATTATGTTTTTTTAAAAATGCATTCTGTCAATCTCCGTCTTTTGGTTGGGAAGTCTAATTCATTTATATTCCAAGTAATTACTGATAGGGAGGGACTTCTGTCATTTTGCTATTTGTTCTCTATATATGTTACAGCTTTTTTGTCACTCATTTCCTGCATTACTGTCTGATTTAGTGTTTAGTTGATTTTTTTGGTAGTGAAATGTCTGAATTCCCTTCTTGTTTCCTTTGGTATGTGTTTTATAACTATTTGCTTTGTGATTACTATGGGAATCTCATTTAACATCCTAAAGGTCCAGCACTCTAACTTGAATTTACACCAGCTTAACTTCAATAACATACAAAAACTCTGCTCCTTAAGTCCAACTCCATTCCACCCCTAGATGTTTCAAGCTTTCAATAGAATCTAGAGTTCTGAAATAGTGACATCAGGCAGATTCTGCCAGTGCAATTATCACTTAGGTGGGGAAACAGATTACTGATGCTTCCTATTCTGCTAACTTTCCAGAATCTTCTCTAGCAAAAAATTTAATTTTGACAATTTTTTTTCCAGTGTTCTCACTGCTTTTACGGAGGATCGGGTTTTTGGAGGACCTTACTTTGCCATTCTTGGAATACTTCCTACCCCTCTATCATCTTTATCTTACTTATTTAGTCTATTGCTTCTTTTTCATTTCCTCCAATATGGGTAGTTGATTTTTCTTTTTTTATATAGTGCCTATATGTGATCATAATACATAATATTTTTAATTGAAATTTTTATTTTCCATTTTTGCATAAATTCCGTCATTCCTTCTCCTTTCCTCTGCATCATATTATCTATACTTGCCCTCAGTTAACCCTTGTTAACAATCTAATGTGCCTAATTTTATGGTTTTCTCCATGCTTTTATAATCTTATGTAAATGTATATACACATACAAACACAGAATAATATACATATAGAGGAGTTTTTTGGTCATTGTTTTTCAAAAAATGGGATCACATTTATTACATATATTTTTCTGCATAATGTCTTTTTCATTCAAGAATACCTCATGTTACTATATCCAAGGTTATTTCTCTTTTTTTTATAAGGCATTAAAAAATCTATTGCATTTCAGCATATTAGCAATGAAAAAAGAAAGTTGAAATTTAAAAAATATTATCCAAGGTAATTTCTTAATTCTGATCCTTTGTTATAATGACTAAATAATATTCGATCTTGCCATCATACCATAATTTATTTCAACCATTCCCCTAATTATGGGCATTCACTTTACATCTAGTTTTTTTTTTTTTCTCTCAATGAACTACACAATCTTCTGAAGATAAAATGACTTGGATCATGACCCTGATGCTGTCTAAATAGCAGTGATTTATTTACACTGTTAATTAGACATGTATGGAAATGCTTTAAACTGGTACCCAAGAGCAACTAGGTACAGAAAGCTCATGCCCCCATTCAAAACCCTAAGATTATTCTTTCTTCCTAGTTTTATGTTTTTAACATGTGGTGTTTCTGTTAGCTTTAAAGTGAGCTCTACAAGAATATGTAGCCAAGAGGATTGGATCAGGTCTTGGAGTTTTACCTGGATTACTACTTATCAGGCAATTATCCAAGAGGAGATTTTGAGAAAGGGAATTTAATTAGACATGTGAAATCAGGTAAAGTCTCTTACACTTTTTGCCCAACATTTTCTAATTCTAACAAGAATGGAACTCTGGATGTCTTCATTATATTATTTGAAAGTCAATTCTGCTACCTTCAAAGTGATTTACCCACTTCTGCAGATTACTGACTGTAGATTATTATGTGGTTTGGAGTGGGATTCTGTGCTTATCTGTGTAAATGTGGATGACTGAGTGTTTTAGATATGCCTGAGAATTGTATCTTTAGCATTCCTCTGTTATATTAATATTATTGCACAGTATTTCTCCATCATGGGTCTGGGGACCTCAAGATGTATTCTGGGGATCCAAGAATTCTCTGTAAGAATTCTTGAATTGTATACTTTCATTTCAGTGATAATTAAAGTAATTAATGTAAGCCTACTCTGGATCACCTGAATAAGCACCTTATAATAAGCACTGCTCTGGAATTCTGGTACCTGTAAGAGTTTCTCTTTGTGATTATCTTGCAGCTAAGCTATCCTGCTTAGACCTTTGCTGGCTATCGGGAAATGAACAGAAACAGACTTAATAGGTATTGTTCTCAATTGAAGAACAAAGTATGTTCTGGCACGCTATACAAAGGGTGGTTTTGTAGTGGTTCAAATAGAGAAAAGTAACAGCAGATGTGGTCAGCTGGGATACAGGGAGGGTACTAAAGCTTCCCCAATACAAAACTTGTGCTACAGCCATCAGCACCATATTCAGGGTATTTTAGCAGAATAATGTTAGTATTACTTCATTAATATAATTAATTTAAATTTTATTAGTTTTGTAGTTTTGTTCCTATTTAATTCATACAAATTAATTTTATAGCTGTACTAGACCTATATACATAAAGAGGTTTATATTATAATTTCATGTGTGCTTTCAAAACTTTCTTCCTCTTAAAAAGCCTGTACAGTTCTTCAACTTGAGAAATGCTACTTTAGGGCACCTGAGTTCTCTCTGTCTGTGTCACATCCCCAGGAAAAGCAGTGATACTCTGTGGCAGAGCTTCTTAACTTTACTGTGCCAAGGACTCTTTCGGCAATCTGGTGAAGCTGATAGACGTCTTCTCAGAATAATGTTTTGGTGTTTAAAATAAATTACACTGACAGCCTGGGCAAGATAGTGAGACCCCATCTCTACAAGAACCAAAAAAATTAGCCCGGCATGGTGGCATGTACCTGTCGTCCCAGCTACTTGGAAGGCTGACACAGGAGGATCCCTTGAGCCCAGGAGTTCAAGATTGCAGTGAGCTGTGATCATGCCAACTGCACTCTGGCCCAGGTGACAGAGTGAGACCCTGTCTCAAAAAAAAAAAAAACAAAAAATTACACAGAATTAAAAGGAAGACAATTATAGTAAAATGCAGTTACTAAAATATTAGAAATATAAATTCATGATATAGTAATGTATGTGTTTATTTATTAACATATTAACTAATATCTAGTAGTAGGTCAATTTTTATAACAGGAATAAGTATAAATAATATTTTAAAATGTCTGTAACAACTCTGTGTTGATGTGCAAATATCTATGATGTCTAATTTTTTTCTACATTTTTTGCCTACATTGGTAATTTAGTTATGCTAAATTTCAGTTAGAGGTTAATAAAAATAGAGGTGCTATTTTTTTCCCATGTGAGTTCACAGACAGCTTAAATTCTATGTTTGGGCCATTGGGGTCTTTGTATTCTGATTAATAATACCTGCTCTAGAGGAAAAGAATCTTTTGTTGGTACCTAGGAGGGTCTGAGGTCTGCCGAACTTTCCTTGTAAGGTCTTAGTGCTGTAGCCGTGGCCCCTGGACACCATCCCTATGTGTTCTGTTGGACACCAGTGCTAGACCCCGATGTTCAAGTTCAGTTGATTGTCCTCTTCTGTATACTAAATCACATTCTTTAGGTTTAAAGAACAGTTACGAGATTCAGACGTGGGCTTCTGGTTAATAGCAACATCTAAACACACACAATTCTTGGGAGAGAGAGAAAGGATATTCGGATGCAGGAATGTACTCTCTCTTTTTGTGTTTTTTTTGAGACAGAGTCTCACTCTGTTGCCTGGGATAGAGTTTTGTGGCATCAGCCTAGCTCACAGCAACCTCAAACTCCTGGGCTCAAGCAATTCTCTTGCCTCAGCCTCCCAAGTAGCTGGGACTGCAGGCATGTGCCACCATACCTGGCTAATTTTTTCTATATATCTTTAATTGTCCAATTAATTTCTTTCTATTTTTAGTAGAGATGGGGGTCTTGCTCTTGCTCAGGCTGTTTTTGAACTCCTGACCTTGAGCGATCCTCCCGCCTCGGCCTCCCAGAGTGCTAGGATTACAGGCGTGAGCCACCGCGCCCAGGCTTCTCTTTTTGTTTTTTGCTACTTTCCTTTCCTTCCTCCTCTTTATCCCTCCTTTAGGTGACTCTTTTTCCCTGGGACATACTTGGTTCCTCCCAGAGATAGCAAACTCAGGCACTTTCAGAACTAAGATTGTAAAAAGGGTCATGGAACAGCGCCTGTCCACTGTCCTTTGGCTATAGTCCTCATCTTTCTTTCCCAGAGATTGTACAGCCGTGAGGGTCAGCATTAAGCATTCATGTCAAAAGTGCTTGTGGCTGAATGGTTTCCTCCCCAGATTCACTAACATGGTTTCCTCTTTGGGAAGAACAGCCCAATACCCTTAATTCATGTAGAGGGGAAAAAAAACCCAGTAGCATGTTGATAACAGCATTGCAAAAACAATCCTGGTCAAACTCAAGGACAAACATCTTTTAAAAGTCAAAGGCTCAGATAAAAGTAAAAAAAAAAAAAAGAAAAGAAAAGAAAAGAAAAGAAAAAGAAAACCCCCAAACTTCAAACTGTGTAATTTACTTTGCTCTCTGGTTCTGAAAGAAAATTGGCACTGTCTATATTCTTTTGCCTGAATCATTCAATTTGCTGACTGTCTCTGTTTTTTTGGTCTTTGTACAATTTTGTGTTGAGAGCAAAAAATCCGTCAGTGGAAATCTGTTTGCTGTTACTTACGCCTTTGGAGAATATGCCTTTTCACGTACTTACAGTTGAAATGAGTATGGTAATGTGTTTTCCAAACCAAAAACTTTACATCTGTTCACATTTGATGCAAACCATTCTTTGGGTTTCAGTGTTAACATATTTTATTCTTCTATTTTGCTGCGTGGCCTCATCACCCTAATAATCACATGTGGTGTTTGCGTCAATAAGACGTCCGGCACAGCACTTGTTCATGATTATGTTAAGCTGTATAAACCCATTCTGATGCCTATGTACACTTCCAAGTTTTGTGAAATGTCCCAATATTAGAGCATCTGGGTGAATATTCTGTGAGGCACCATTTATTCATCAGCAGCTACTTACTGGGTACCACACTGGGGTTCAGCTAGGTGGGTCATAGTGAAGGGTAAGAAGAAACCCCAAGCAGCCAATTGTCTAGTAACTGCCTTGAAACATAAACATGTTATTTATAGTTTGAGAAATAAAGTGGCAAATTCTAGAAGAGCTTTTCAGAAAGAAAAACATGATCCATTTCAATTCTTTTCATTCTTTAAAAGACAATATTGCTAATCCATACCATTTTCATTCTATGGTCAATGTATCATTTTTCTAAACATATAACGTTTTATTTAGAATTACAAAAATAAATTTTTGTTTAAAAGTCTATCCTGGAGCTTCCATTTTTAATCAGACTAAACTGCTTTATTCTTAAACTTAATAATTGCTTTGGATCAACCAAACAGAGCCTTTAGTTTTCAATTTTATTTACAGAATATGGGAAGGCCATCTGGGAAGGCTGATATAATGGGAATTAATGGGAATTCTATCACCTTAGGGAGTGGGAGATCTAGAATTTTACAGTTTTTTCTTTGGAGTTACCTTCTAATTCTTCCATCCTTTATTAAGTAATCAAGCTCAGAGAGCTTGTTTTGTTTTGGTTATATGTTTGCAGATGTATATTGGACAAAGGGCTTTAGGATGTGTATTTCAGGAGGCTGATTTATGATGTTCTGATGGCTGTTAAGCCACAGTAACTATGTTACCATATAATGTGTCTTTTAATATTAATGAAACATTTAAAAAATGCATAATACAGAAGGTTGCCTTGGAAAAGAAATAGAGACCTTAAATCTAAAGTTTTGCTTGTTCTAGAGTTTGGGTACTGGCCGAGTGGCTATGTTAGGGCCAGTCACGGGAAGCAGTGGAGTGGGTAATGCCTGGGGACACGTCAAACACTGTCACCCTCCCAGTGGAGTTGACGCTACAGGTGGCAGCAACATCTCTTCCAGGCAGTGCTTAGGGCTCTGGAGGAGTCCTGTCGGTAGCGATCACTTCCAAAGCTCTTACCCTGTGCCACGTACCGTTCTAAATGGTTTACATAGGATAATTCTGCTAATCCTCATCGCAAACCAGTGAAACAGGTGCCATTTGTAGTCTCGTTTTATTGAAGAGAAAACACACACACAGAAGTGAAATACTTTGCTCAAGATTGCTCAGCTCGTGGGTGGTAGTACCAGTATCTGAACCCAAGTAGTCAGCCCCAGAGTCTATGCTCCATTTTGCCATGAAGAGCAGAACAGAACGACAGGAACAGTTATTGAAAAAGACACATGGGCCGGGCGCAGTGGCTCACGCCTGTAATCCTAGCACTCTGGGAGGCCGAGGTGGGTGGATCGCTCAAGGTCAGGAGTTCGAGGCCAGCCTGAGCAAGAGCGAGACCTCGTCTCTACTGATAATAGAAAGAAATTAATTGGCCAACTAAATATATATAGAAAAAATTAGCCGGGCATGGTGGGCACATGCCTGTAGTCCCAGCTACTTGGGAGGCTGAGGCAGAAGGATCGCTTCAGCCCAGGAGTTTGAGGTTGCTGTGAGCTAGGCTGACGCCACGGCACTGTAGCCCGGGCAACAGAGTGAGACTCTGTCTCAAAAAAAAAAAAAAACAAAAAAAAACACATGGGAGTGGGAAATCAGTGCCCATCTGTGCCCACAGCATGACTCAGTGGTCAGTCCCAAGGAGCTGAATTCCATTAGCCATAAAGAATGTTTAAAGGGCAGTTGTGCTTGTCTAGTGTTCAGTGCGCGAGCACAGCCATCCGGAAGAAAAAATGATATGAAGGATGGAGAAGTGAGTCTATTTAAGGGCCATTTCTCTCAAATCTGGATTTATCGGAATGGTGCGTTTCAAGCCTTTTGGGAAAAAAGATGAGTTGCTTACTCTGAAGATGATAAAACTCACTCTTTCTGTGCGCTATGAATTTTTTATTGTTAAAATAAAAGATGCAATCTGCCCTCTTAACAAAGTTTGGAGTATACATTATGGTGTTGTTAACTGCATGCTCCTGTTGTATGGCAGACCTCCAGAGCTTTTTCATCTTTCCTGATGGAAACTCTATACCCGTTGATTAGTAGCTCCCGTCTGCCTCTGCCCCGCCTTTGGCAGTCATAAGCCTACTTTCTGCTTCTATGCATTTGACTATTTTTGATACCTCCGGTAAGTGGAATTGTGCAGGGTTTGCTCTTTTGTGACTGGCTAATTGCATTTAGCATAACATCCTCAAGTTTTGTCTGTGTTGTAGCATATGGCAGAATTTCCTTAAAGGAGCCCCTGTGAGACTTTTCAGTGGTGGTGGTATTACAGTCTGGCACGTGACAAGCGCTCAGGAAATATTATCCAGAAAGGTTAGGAAGTTTCTACGTGCCCCTTCTCCCCTTTGTTTTGACCCATGCACAATTTTCCTCCCGTGCTGACTCCCATACTCCTCACCAAAGGAATATCCACACTTATAACAGGGCAGCTGGTGAATTTATTAGCTTATTTCAAAAGCTCTTTTAAAAATATTATTATTTGCAGAAATATTATACATGCCTGTTATTTAATTTAGCCAATAAAGTGGATGCCTAAAGCAAGAGGAAAAAACATCATCCCAAATTCTACCCAGAAAGAAACCATCTTCAATAATATGGGCTAAATATGCCTCTGCATAGCGTTCTAGACATATATTAAGATAGAATGACAGATATCTGACAGAAATGATTTTTTTTTTTGAGACAGAGTCTCACTCTGTTGCCCGGGCTAGAGTGCCATGGCGTCAACCTAGCTCACAGCAACCTCAGACTCCTGGGCTCAAGCGATCCTCCTGCCTCAGCCTCCCGAGTAGCTAGGACTACAGGCACATGCCACCATGCCCGGCTAATTTTTTCTCTGTATATCTTTAGTTGGCCAATTAATTTCTTTCTATTTATAGTAGAGATGGGGTCTCGCTCTTGCTCAGGCTGGTTTTGAACTGCTGACCTTGAGCGATCCGCCCACCTCGGCCTCCCAGAGTGCTAGGATTACAGGCGTGAGCCACTGCGCCCGGCCTGATAGAAATGATTTTATAAAAATAAAAATAACTTCTTTGATGAAATTACTAAGTGTAATCATCTTTGAATGAAATAACGGAAAGGGAACTGAGGTGAAATGGAAGGAGTTGAACTTCACAGATTTGTCAAAGAGAGATTGATATCTAAATGTTTGCTGTTGTAGTGGATGTTGGATGACTTGTCAGTTGCTGAGCATTTATTCCCCTCTGCTAATAGCTCCCCAGTTTCCTCTGAAGGAATTGCCTTTGTCCCATGGTCTTTAGTCTAACGTGAAGAGTAACTACAATAAACTTAGTGCCTGCCCCTTCATAATGAAGATGAAGATTCTCAGAGGTTCTTTATGCCTCGTTCTGTGTAGACAGATGGCAACCAGATGACTTCAATGTTCCCTTGCATAACCCATGAACCCAGTGCCAGACGATGCCGTGAGCTGGTTGTTACTGGCCAGTCAGGACCTACCTGGAGCTGGAGGTAGGGAGGGAAAATGCCTTCCAAACTTTGTGGCTGCTTTTCAGTTGAGAATGAGGGAGTTGATGCTGAAGATATAACCAACAAGAATTATTCCCCTTTTTTGGTACAGTGGTTGCTCATATTTTACCGTCTTTTATTTTCTAATCTCATATTGCCTTATAATAAGGTAAAAGGTGTATTTATTAAAAGGAAAGAAATAGTATGTGTTATAGGCACTTAAAAAAGGATCAGAAATTCATTTGAAATATTTCCTTTTGAGTATGTAGAACACGCCTCCCTTACTGTCTCCTTCCTTGTAAAATTTTCCTTTGCAGATACAGAGAGTAAAAAGGTAAACATCAGCTCCACTTGATTCTGACTTATTACAGATTTTAATTTTACAGAATTCTGAGTTAGATAAGGGTTATCTACATGAGCATTTTGCAAATATATTAAGAGCCCTAATAGGTAGCTTGTATAATCCAGACTGTAGCCTGCAGGTCCGCCTTGTGATCTTAGCATTCTTTCCTCCAGTTCTCAAACCTTGACCTAAAATGAGATTCCCAGTAAAGTTCACAGGGCTGGAAAGTTCCACTGAAAACACTTATTTGCTTTCATGAGTGGTGAAGTTTAAAACCAAGAAAGAGTGTGGTAGTGATTTTATAATAGCCCTTACCCTCAATGACCATGTTGTTTCACTTGTAATTATTTATACTCTCATAATTATAGAATTTATTTTCGAACAAGGGGCTCCACATTTTCATGCCACATTTCCACTGTTGGCACGAAAATCAAATAATTTTCATGTGTAGTAAAATAAATTTTGGCTAAATAAGTAAAACAGGGTCCAATGTCAATTTTTTTTTAAATCTGTAGTGCTAAGTGCAGTGCCTTTATATCATAAATAGGAAATTAATAAGTTTTTTTTGTAATGACCGACTAATCTTTTAAATACTTAGTGTTCTTAAAAAATACAGCTCCCAGCGTTGTTTTATTTATGAGGAAGCAAAAGTAATTAATGAGACTTTGCATTTTGATGGCACATAAATGAGTAATTATTCCCTCTGCAAATGATACATTATGAAATCCAGAGGAAAAACGTAGAATGAAAGCTTATGTCTCTGCCTTAACTTTCCTACCTACATAACATGGATGCAATTATCTCTCTTGTGTAGTGCACAGGTTTTTGTGAGTCACAGATGAGATAATAATAATAGCAGAAACCTCTGTATCTCATTCTATGTGCTAGGCTCTGCATAAACCTTATTTAATCCTTACGATAACCCCATTACACAGATATTATTAGCCCAATTTTACAGATGAGGCAACTGATGAACAGAGAAGTTCAATAACTTGCCAGACGCCACATAAATATACAAGAGTAAAGTCAGGATTTGAATTAGACCGTGGAATCACTATACTACATATGGGAAAGATGTTTTACAAACGTAAAAGCACTATATAAATTTGAATTATTATCATTGTTCAATCATTTGTAATTCTAGGATGGATAATTATATGGGGATACTATGTAGTTCTTTTAAAGTTAATGAAAAATGACTTACAGGCAAAGATGTTACAGCTCAGTTCTATGGAATGTGAATAATTGATTTACAAATAAAATATTGACCCCTCGCTGTGTTAGAGCACTGGCACAGTGTTTGTTGGAATGAATGAGTCACATCAGGTCCTGAGCCTTTAGCTACCATTTAAACATCTTAGAATCAAGTGGTATTGATGTGTGTGTATGAATAAGGTAGAGAGAATGACCTCACTCTCTATGGGACCTGACGTGTGTGTGTGTGTGTGTGTGTGTGTGTGTGTGTGTGTAGGATACGCAAGCTTGCAGTTTGGCAAAAGATTTCACCAAGAGACTTGGAGTTGCATTTAAAAGTTAAATCTAGAATATATGTAATTACATAGAAAAGAAACTCCAAACTTCATGTTTATCCTGGCAAAGTAGCTAGCTTTTACTTAATTTTGATAATTTACACTAGGTATATATTTTTTTGCATAAATTAGCAAGACATTGACTTACCTATGTCTTGAAAGGTAAAGATTTTTTACAAATTGTAAAAAAATACCTTGTCTGTAAAGATTTTTTACAAATGGCACAATGCACCCATTAAAAAAATGTGTCTTATTGATTTTCTGTTATAAAAAGTAAAATAGTTACCATTTTTTAATTCGGAGTTTCCAAAGTTAGTTAAGAAGTTTGACTCTTCATAGAGAGGCTCTGTCTTCAGCTTTATGTTTCATCTCATCTTACTATAACCCTCTTTAAGGCTTTTCCTGAGTACATGATATCCTTTCAAATTGGTTTGTCCCAGAAATCATTTTGGCAAAATGTTTCTTTTCATGTGAATTATCTAGAATAGAGAATGACCTTCATTATTTCACTCTGCTGATGTAGTTCTGACCTAAATTGACTGGCTGGTACAGCCAGGAATAGACAGTAAGCATTTCCAATCTAATCGGTCCCTCGGTGGGGACTCAAAACCCATTTTTTTCTTCCAGTGCAAAGTGCTGACTTCATTTACATGAAATATGAAAAAACGTTGCTACATTACTTGGACTCCTTTTTACTTTTTTAAATCTCAAATATTTATTATTCATGGTGAGAACACTTAAAATCTACACTCTTAGAAATTTTCAAAGTATACAGGATATTGTTACTAATTATAGTGACCACATTGCACAATAGATTCTTGAAATTATTCCTCTTAGACCAAACTGACTTGAGCTAAAGTTTTGTATCCTTTCACAATCCTTGCCTCCATTCTCCAACCCCAATAACCACCATTCTACTTTCTGATTCTACAAATTCAACATTTTTAGCTTCCACATACAAGTGAGCTCACGTGGTCTGTGTCCTTCTGTGCCTGGCTTATTTCATGTAACATAATGTCTTTCAGCTTTATCCATGTTGTCATAAATGGCAGAATTTCTTTCTTTTTAAAGGCTGAACAGCATTCCATCACGAGTACATACCACGTATCCTTTATCCATTCAACTGTGGCTGGACACTTTGTCGATTATCTTGGATATTTTGGATAATGTTGCAATGACCATGGCAGTGCAGATAGCTCTTTAACACACAGATTTCATATATTTTTTGATATGTATATCTGATAGTGGGAATTACTGGATCATATGGTAGTTCTATTTTTATTTTTTTGAGGAACTTCCATATTATTTTCCCTAATGGCTGTACTAACATTCTCACCAACAGTGTGCAAGGATTCCCTTTCTCCACATCCTCACCAATACTTGTTTTCTACTTTTTTTTTTTTGAGACAGAGTCTCACTCTGCTGATTAGGCTATAGTGAGTGCCATGGCGTCAGCCTAGCTCACAGCAACCTCAAACTCCTGGGCTCAAGTGATCCTCCTGCCTCAGCCTCCCAAGCATCTGGGACTACAGGCATGCGCCACCATGTCCGGCTAATTTTTTCTATGTATTTTTAGTTGGCCAATTGATTTCTTTCTATTTATAGTAGAGATGGGGGTCTCACTCTTGCTCAGACTGGTTTCAAACTTCTGATCTTGAGCAATCCGCCTGCCTCAGCCTCCCAGAGTGCTAGGATGACAGGCGTGAGCCACCACACCTGGCCCTATTTTTTTGATAATAGCCATTCTAACAGGTGTGAGGTGGTAGCTCATTGTGGTTTTAATTTGTATTTCTCTTATGACTAGTGATGTTTAATTTTTTATATATACCTGTTGTCCATTTGCCTGTCTTCTTTTGAGAAATGCCCATTTAGGTTCTTTTCTCATTTTTAAATTGGGTTATTGTTTTCTCGCTATTGGCTTGTTTGAGTTCCTTATGTATTTTGGATATTAATGCTATTAGCTGTATGGTTTGTAAATATTTTCTCCCATTCCTTAGATTGATTGTCTCTTCACTCTGTTGCCTGTTTCATTTACTGTGCAGAAGCTTTTTAGTTTGGTATAATCTCATTTCTATTTTTGCTTTTGTTGCCTTTGCTTTTGGGTCATATTAAAAAAATCATTGCCCAACCAATGTCATGGAGCTTTTCCCTGTGTTTTCTTCTAGTAGTTTTACAGGTTCAGGCTTCATGTTTAAGTTTTTAATCCATTTTGAGTTAATTTTGTGTACAGTGTGAGACAAGGGTTCTATTTCATTCTTCTGAATGTTGATATACAGTTTCCCCAATACCATTTATTGAAGAGACCGTCCTTTCCACATTGTGTTTATTTGTGCATCTTTGTCGAAAATCAATGGACCATAAATGTGTGGATTTATTTCTGGGCTCTTTTTCATTGGTCTGTATGTCTGCTTTTATGCCAATATTATGCTGTTTTGGTTACCATAGCTTTATAGTATATTTTGAAATTGAGTAGTGTGATGTCTTCTGTTTTGTTCTTGTTGCTCAAAATTACTCTGTCTATTTAGGTTTCTTTGTAACTCTGCATGAATTCTAGAATTGTTTTTTCTTTTCCTGTGAAAAATGCCATTGGAATTGTGATAGGGACTGCACTGAATCCCCGTCACTGTGGGCAGTAGGTCACTGTCGACAGTAAGGATCTTTAATGAGATTAATTCTTCCAATCCATGAACACAGGATATTTTTCCATTTATTTGTGTTTTCTTCAATTTCTTTCATCAGTATATTATGGTTTCCAGTGTAGATATCTTTCATCTCCTTGGTTAAATTTATTCCTAAGTATTTTAATTTTTTTGTAGCTCTTGTAAATGGGATTATCTTATTTTCTTTTTGAGTAGTTTGTTAGTATTGTATAGAAAAGAAACTGATTTTTGTGTATTGATTTTCTATCCTGTTACTTTACTGAATTCAGTTGTTAGTTCCTTTTTTATTTCAGAATATTATGGGGGTACATATGCTTTGGTCACATAAATTGCCTTTGCACTGCCCTCGTCAAAGCTACAAGCATGCCATCCCCCAGACAGGGTGCACCACACCCGTTGGGTGTGAATTTACCCATCCCCTCTGCTCCCCCCCCACCTGCCCAACTGTGATGAGTGTTACTTTCACATGTGTACGTGAGTGTTGATGGATTAGCACCAATTTGCTGGTGAGTACATGTGGTGCTTGTTTTCCCATTCTTGTGATACTTCTCTTAGAAGAATGGGCTCCGGTTCCATCCAGGCTAATACAAGAAATAGTTGACCATTTTTTTTGATGGCTGAGTAGTATGTCATGGTATACACATGTCACATTTTATTAATCCACTCTGTGCAGTCAAACCTCTCTGCTAATGATAGTCTGTATTTGCAGCCACTCCCCAGCGCTAGCATCACCACCTCGGCTCCACCTCAGATCATCAGGCGTTAGATTCTCATAAGGGGAGCGCAGCCTAGATCCCCGCATGCGCAGTTTACAGTAGGGTTTGTGCTCCTCTGAGAATCTAATGCCGCAAATGATATGAGAGGAAGTGGGGGTCAGGTGGTGATGTGAGTGATGGGGAGCCGCTGTAAATACAGATGAAGCTTCACTTGCTTGCCCGCTGCTCACCTCCTGCTGTGAGGCGTGGTTCCTAACAGGCCACAGACCACTGCCAGTCCACAGCCAGGGCTTGGGGACTGCAGTTCTAAAGCATCTTTCCTATACCTGAGCTAAGTATCTTGTTGTTTGTTCTGTAATATTTTAAACCAATTCCCATTGTTGACTGTTTAGGTGATGTCTATCTTTAAAAAATTGTAAACTGTGCAGAGGTGAGGATCCCAGTAGATAAATCTATATTCAAAACCATGATTATATCCTTAGGATAAATTTCTAGAAATGACATTACAGTGCCGAAGAATATGCACATTTAAAAACAAAATTGATACATGTTGCCCTACTCACCTGTGATCCAAAAAGGCAGTTGCCAACTTATATGCCCACTGGTTCTGTATGAAAGTGTGTATTTTTCCACACATTTGCCTAGGACACAAACACTCTCCCTCTGTAAATATTAGTAGCCTGATTTCATTATTATACACTCCCCCTATAATACATACTTATGTGTATACATATATGTGTATGATTGTATATCTATAATCATTCTTACTTACAGCATATAATTTATCTTATGAACACATTAACCTGTCATATTAGATGAGTTTGCAAACATATACTTCTGATGTGGCCATCCCTAAATGTACTTGTCTTCACTTCCCAGGTGCCTGCGTGAACATCACCCACAGCCAATGTCAGATGTTGCCCTACCACGCCACACCAGCACCACTCTTCTCGATTGTCAAAAACATGGAAATGGAGAAGTTCCTCAAGTTCTTCATGTACCTCCACCGCCTCAGTTGCTATCAACATATCATGCTATTTGGCTGTAGCCTTGCTTTCCCTGAGTGCATCATTGATGGTGATGACAGGTATTTTGGAACCCAAATCATGCAGTGATAAGAGCCAGTTATAGCAGAAATGTCTGAGAGGAACAAGATCATCCCATGCTATCACTTTTCGTTTTTGTTGTTATTAAGGAAGAGGAAAAAAAAAAAACCTCATAGCCAGTTGTAATTGTTTGAAACTAGAAATGTTTTGAAAACCTGGAATAATTTTATTTATGGGAGAAAATTATTCAGTATGTTAGGCTGATGCTGTCAGAGTGATATGCAATAGCTGTTCCAGTGAGGGTCTGGCAGGAGACAGCACAGTGAAAGGGTGATAAAAGAGTCTATTTACGGAGGTGTGGGCAGAGTTAAGAGGGCACATAAATGATGGGAGGTACCAGAGTCTCATGACGGGGGGATGCAGTTCCACTCCCCAAGGCTGGAAGGGGAAAAAGAACCAGTAGCACTTGGAGAGAGTTGTAGCTATGTGCAAGGGGTCTCCTACGGGTCAAGTGCTGTGATCCTCAGCAGAGGAGCCCAGCCACTGCCAGGCCTGGAGTCACGCAAGGGAAGAGAAGAAGGGACAAATACCCTGATCTCACTTTCCTCCTGCCCTCCCATCAGCCAGTGCCTTCCACCAACTGAACTCACCCACAGCCAGAGGACAAGAGTGCACAATTGATGTGAATGTAGTTGATGAAATTCAAAATCTCAGCTAAATATCATAAGCTCAAAAGTCCAAAATCTTACCATCAAAATCAATATGGGTGAGAATCTGGATGGTTCTTCTGCTCAACAGTGGAGCCCAGAGTAGGGCAAGGGGGGGTGTGGAGGGAAAAACAGAGACTGTCTAGCACAATATCAAATAGGACTAGAAATAATTTTCAATAAGAGTAAATCAATCAAAAGTACATCATGGAATATTTGAAATATGAAGTATGCACTTAAAACATTGAAAGCATGTCTTAAATACTTATTCACATATAACAACAATTATTTTCTGAATTAACATGTTAAGTTTTCAGAATAGTAATGTTAGAATAAATTGCAATATTTGCAAACTATACATCTGACAAAGAACTTATATCCAGAATCTACAAGGAACTCAAACAAATCAGCAAGAAAAAACAAATAATTTTATGCAAAAGTAAGAAAAAGCTATGAACAGATATTTTTTGAAAAAAAATATAGAAATGGCCAACACATATGAAAAAATGCTCAAGATCACTAATCATCAGGGAAATGCAAATTAAGGCCACAATGAGATACCACTTTACCCCTGTCAGAATGACCGTTATTAAAAAATCAAAAAATAATAGATGTTGGCATGTATGTGATGAAAACGGAATGCTTATACTCTCTTTTTGGGAATGTAAATTAGTACAACCTTTGTGGAAAACAGTATGGAGATTCCTCAAAGAACTAAAATTAAATCTACCATCCTATCCAGCAATCCCACTACTGGGTTTCTACTCAAAAGAAAAGATGTCAGTATATCAAAAACACACCTGCACTTGTATGTTTATCGCAGCACCATTCACAACTGCAAAGATATGGAATCGACCCAAGTGCCCATCAACTGATGAGTGGATATATATACCCCTGCATGGAATACTATTCAGCCATAAAAAAGAGTGAAATAATGTCTTTTGCAGCAACTTGGTTGGAACTGGAGGCCATTATACTAAGTGGGGTACCTCAGGAATGAAAAACAAATCCTGCATATTCTCTCTTATAAGCAGGAGCTAAGCTGTGGGTACGCATGGCCCTACAGAATGGTATAATGGACACTGAAGATTCAGAAAAAAGGAGGGTGGGGGGTGAGGGATGAAAAATTAATTGTTGAGTGCAATGTACACTATTAGAGTGACTGGTATGCGAAAAGCCCAGACTTTGCCACTATATAATTCATCCATGTGACAAAAAACCATTTGTACCCCTAAATCTATTGATATAAAATTTAAAAAATAAACTTAAAAAAATCTAGATTATCTTCCCAAAGTAAAAAAAATTGTATTTTGCTTGTATGTGTTTGAATTCTTATTTATTTGTGTTAAATTGACAGATAAAATTATATGTATTTATTGTGTACAGCATAATATTTTCAATTTTATATATATATTGTGGAATGGTTAAATCTAGCTAATTAACATACGTATCACATCACTTAGTCATCATTTTTGTGGTGAGAACACTTCAATCAACACTCTTAGCACTTTTTTTAAGAATATTATCTCTCTGTCCCTTTTTCTCTCTCCGTGCGTGTGTGTGTGTGTGTGTGTGTGTGTGTGTGTGTGTGTATAAATTTTTTAAGAGACAGGGTCTTGCTCTACTGTTCAGGCTTGCCTCCAACTCCTGGGCTCATGAGATCCTTTGGTCTAACTCTCCTAAGTATCTGGGACTACAGGCGTGCACCACCATACCCAGATATAAATATAATATGTGTCAATAACTATAGTCATCAGGCTGTGCAAAAGATCCCTTGAACTTATCTCTCCTATCTAACTATAATTTTGTGTGTATCCTTTGACCAACATAGCCCCAACCTCCACTACCCAACCACCGTAGCCTCTGGTAATCTCCATTCTACTCCCTGTTTCTCTGAGATCACCTTTTTTAGATTCCATGGATGAGTGAGATAATGTGGTATTTGTCTTTCTGTGCCTGGCTTATTTCACTTAATGTCCTCCAGGTTGATTCACATTATGGCAAATAATAGAATTCCTTCTTTTTTATGGCTGTATAGTATTCCGTTGTGTATATGTTCCACCGTTTCTTTATCCGTTCATCCATTAATGGACACTTCAGTTGATTCCATGTCTTGATTATTGTTCCTCTTTCTCGCTCACTCTCCTCAGGCCTCCTGATTCCCTGAGACACAACAATTTTGAAATGAGGCCAGTTAATAACCTTACAAAGGCCTCTAAGCTTTCTAGTGAAAGGAAGAGGCATGTGTCTCATTTCTCACTTTAAATCAAAAGCTAGAAATGATTAAGCTTAGTAAGGAAAGCATGTTGAAAGCCCAGATGGGGAAAAGCTAGATCTCTTGCACCAAACACACCAGTTGTGAATGCGAAGGAAAAGTTCTACAAGGAAATGAAAAGTACTGCTCCAGTGAATACGTGAATGATAAGGAAACAGAAAGGCCTTATTGCTGATGTGGAGAAAGTCTTAGTGGTCTGGATATAAGATCAAAGTAGCCACAGAATTCCCTTAAGCCAAAGCCTACTCCAGAGCGAGGCCCTAATTCAATTCTATGAAGGCTGAGAGAAGTGAGGAAGCTGCAGAAGAAATGTCTGAGGCTAGCAGAGCTTGCTTCATGAGGTTTAAGGAAAGAAGCTGTCTCTATAACGTAAAAGTGCAAGATAAAGCAGCAAGTGCTGATGTAGAAGCAAATTATCCAGACGATCTAAGATAATTGATAAAGGTGGCTACATTAAAAAATAGATTTTCAGTGTAGATGAAACAGCCTTCTATTGGAAGAAGATGCCTTCTAGGACTTTCATAGCTAGAGAGGAGAAGTCAATGCTTGGCTTCAAAACTTCAAAGGACAGACTGACTCTCTTGTTGGGGTGAATACAGCTGGTAACCTTAAAATGCAGCCAGTGCTCATTACCATTCCAAATGTCCTTAAGGCCCTTAATAAGTATGCTAAATCCTGGATGACAGCACATTTGTTTATAGCATGGTTTACTGAATATTTTAAGCCCACTGTTGAGATCTACTGATCAGAAAAAGGGATTTCTTTCAAAATATTGCTGCTCACTGACCATATATCTAGTCATTCAAGAGCTCTATTGGAGATGTCCAAGGAGATTAATGTTGTTTTCATGCCTAATAACACAATATCTATTCTGCAGCCTATGAATCTAGGATGAATTTTGACTTTCGAGTCTTCTTATATAAAACATACATTTCATAAGACTATAGCTGCCATGACTAGTGATTTCTCTGATGAATTTGGGTACTGTAAATGGCAAACCTTCTGGAAAGGATTAATCCTTCTAGATGTCTTTAAGAACATTTATGATTCAGGAGAGGAGGGCAAAATACAAATATTAAAAGGAGTTTGGAAGATGTTGATCTCAAGTCTCATGGATCACTTTGAGGGGATTAAGACTTCAATGGAGGAAGTAACTGCAGACATGACAGAAATAGTAAGAACTAGAATTAGAAATAAAGCCTTCAGATTTGACTGAATTGCTTCACTCCCACAATAAAATCTGAACGGATGAGGAGATGTTACTTCTGGATGAGCAGAGAAAGTGGCTTCTTGAGATGGATGCTGTGAACATTGTTGAAATGACAACGAGGATTCAGAATATTACCTAAACTTTGACAAAGGAGCAGCAGTATTTGAGAGGATTGACTACAACTTTGGAAATTCAACTGTGAGTAAAATGCTACCAAACTCTATCATAAGCTACAGAGAACTTTTCACAGAAGAGTCAATTGGTGCCGCAAATTTCGTTGTCTTTTTATAAGACATTTCCAGAGCCAGTCCAACCTTCACCAGTCACTATCTTGATCAGTCAGTAGCCTTCAACATTGAGGCAATACCCTCCACCAACGAAAAGATTATGACTCCCTGCATCTTACATTTAAGTCTTTAATTCATTTTGAGTTTATTTTTGCATATGGTGTGAGGTAAGGGTTTAATTTCATTCTTCTGCATGTTGATATGCAATTTCCCCAATCCCATTTATTGAAGAGACTGTACTTTACCCATTGCATGTTCTTGGCCCCTTCATTGAAAATCAGTTAGCTGTAAATGCGTGGAATCTCTATTCTGTTCCATTGGTCTATGTGTTTTTATACCAGTGACATACTGGTTCAGTTACTGTAGCTTTGTAGTATATTTTGAAGTCAGGTAGTGTGGTGTCTCCAGCTTTGTTACTATTTCTCAAGATTGCTTTGGCTATTTAGTCTTTTGTAGTTTCATATGAATTTTAGGAATTTTTTTTCTATTTCTGTGAAGAATCTCATATGCAATTTGATAGGAATTGCATTAAAATCTGTAGATCACTTTGGGTGGTACAACATTACTTCTTCCAATTCATGAATATGTGATGTGTTTCCATTTATTTGTGTCTTCTTCAATTATTTTCTTCAATGTTTTATAGTTTTCAGTGCAGAGATCTTTCACTTCCTTGGTTAAATTTATTCCTACATATTTTATTTTTTGTAGCTATTGTAAATAGGATATTTTTGATATCTTTTTCAGATAGTTTGCTATTAGGATATAGAAGCCCTACTGATTTTTGTATGTTGATTATGCATCCTACTAATTTACTGAATTTGTTTATTTGTTTATTAGTCTAACAGGTTTGTGTGTATGTGTGTCTGTGTGACGTCTTTAGTGTTTTTTATATGTAAGATCGTGTCATTTGCAAACAGGGACCATTTAACTTCTTCTTTTCCAATTCAGATGCCTTTTATTTATTTCTCTTGCCTAATTACTCTAGCTAGGATTTCCAGTACTATGTTGACTAGAAGTGATGACAGTGGCATCCTTGTTTTGTTTTGGATCTTAGAGGAAACACTTTTAGTTTTTCTCCATTGAGTATGATGTTAGCTGTGAGTTTTTCAGTTTTATTTGGTTGTGGTACTTTCCTTCTATACCTAATTTGTTGACTATATTTTTTTTATCATGAAAGGATGTTGAATTTTGTCAAATGCTTTTTCTGCATCTATTGAGATGATGATGTGTTTTTGTCCTTCATTCTGTCAATCTGATGCATCGTGGTTATTGATTTGCTTATTTTAAACCATCCTTGCATACCTGCAAAGAATCCCACTTGATCATGATGAATGATCTTTTTAATGTGATATTGAATTGGTTTACTAGTATTTTGTTGAGGATTTTTGAATCTGTGTTCATCAAAGATATAGACCTGTTTTCTTTTTTTTTGTTGTGTACTTGTCTGGTTTTGGTGTCAGGGTGATGCTAACCTCATAAATGAGTTTGGAAGTATTCCCTCCTATTCAATTTTTGGAAGAGTTTGGGAAGAATTGGTATTAGTTTGTCCTTAAATGTTTGGTAGAATTCAGCAGTGAAGCCATCTAGTCCTGGGCTTTTCATTGGTAGACTTTTTATTACTGTTTGTATCTCATTACTTGTTATTAGTATAAAATCTTCTATTTCTTCATAATTCAATCTTGGTAGGTTATAAATATCAAGGAATTTATTCATTCCTTCTAGGTTATCCAACTTGTTGTCATGTAATTGTTCATGAAGTTTCTATAGTCCTTCGTATTTCTGCAGTATCAGTTTTAATGTCTTCTTTGAATTGCATTTTCAAGTGTAAACAGCTTCCATGTTATTCATACTAATTTAAGTAATGTGTAAATTATGCCTGGAATAGGGCAAAGGCATTTATTATTTTAACTGAAAAATCCTGCATTGTCATAGCTTCAAGGTAAAATAAAAACATGAGTTTCTTAATGGTAGAAGTAAGTAAAGAACTATTGGCAGACCCAGCATTCAAGAAAACATTTCATGGTAAACTATCAGTTGCAGAGGTTGCTTTCACAGAATTTTAAACTAAACTAAGATCTTAACCCCCCTAGCTGACTGAATGGGTGCTCTCTTGGCAAGAGGACCCCAGAAATACCCTGAAGCTGAGTTGCTAGCCATGAGAAGGGAGGCCAGACATGCCTCATCATGCCCCACTCCCTTCTTGGAGATATCCTTTGTTAACTCATTAACAGGTCTAAGTCTGTACAAGACAAAGCTTAAACCACACCTTTAGGTCATCAATTTATTCAACAAATCACTTGCGTTTTGAGTTTTGGTAAATATCAGGTGGCATGTCTCTGATTAACAGACATCCAAGCCTTTAGACAAAACTTCATTTCTTTAACCAATTACAAAGCAAAGAGTCTTTAAACTCACCTGTAACCTGTAAGCCACCACCACATCCCCTGCCCCCCTGAGATGTCCTGCCTTTTGGCCAAACCAATGTATGCCCTCCACGTGTTGACTTAAGGTCTTATGTGTAGTTCTTGTCTCCATGAATGCATAAAACCAAACTGTTACCCTGCGACCACCGGCACAATTTCTCAGGACCTTTTGAGACCATGTGCTTAGAGCTAGTCACACACATTGGGTTCAGGATAAATTTCTTTACATTGTTTTACAGAGTTTGGGTCTTTTTCCATTAACAGTATAAATAGAGAGAAGTTTTATTAGGTCCTTCCCATGACTTAAGAGTTGGGATGGTAGTAAGGAGGCCTTTTATGTTCTTAGACTGTGGCAATATAATATGATAGTTGTATTTCCTAGGGATAACAAATTAGGTGGGTGGCTTAAACAACAGAAACTTATTCTCTCCCACTTCTGGAGGCTCAAAGTACAAATTTTGGCAAGGCCATGCTCTCTCCCAGGGCTCCAGGGTAGAATTCACTTCCTTCCTTTGCCAGGTTCTAGTGGTTTTAGACATTCTTTGACTTGTAGCTACATTATTTTCATCTCTGCCTTCATCTTCACGTGGCCTTCTCTGTATGTGTGTGTCCTTTCCTCTTTTGTCTCTTGTTAGGACACTTGTCATTTATTGGGGTAAAGGGAAAATTCCCATCTGCCCTTGAAAGGGTTGTTGGAAAATCAACTCACAACAAAGCAGATGAATAAGAGAAAAGCCATGGAAATTTTATTGTTACCATGGGCACAGGAAGAATCACAGAGTGCTTGCCTAATATCCCAATGAGACCAAAATACTTAAATATCTTAATTTTAGAGGAGACAAAGGAGATGAGGAATATAAGTAATTCAATTGAAGGCCAATAAATGATTACTAAGGAGGATGCATAAATATTTGATAGAATGAATAGATAGGGGAAAACACAGATTGACTTGTAAATGAATCTCTTTGGAAATTAAATTGAGAGACAGATACATAATATAATATATATATGATATTTAAAGTCTCTGTGTTTGGAATAGGAAGCAAGTATGGCAGTCACATGCTTTTTTGATGAGTAATATCACTTTTCCCACCTTGTTTAAATAATAGGTCTATAATTCTGTCAGAGCTGAGAGGGGGTTAATTTGGCCTGGAAGTTTGGGCTTTGCTTCTTGAAGACTCTCAGGAGATCCTGTGGCTTGTCATCACCCTGCTCATATCTTCTAATACGTTGGAGAGAAACTACATGCTCATGAGTTGAGGCCTGGTTATTGATGTTTTCCTCCATAACATTGATTTGTCGGTAGGTCCTAAGCAGAAACTCTTAATATCTAGAACAAGTGAATAAATATTATTGATTTAGCCAGATGACTAGAGATTAAAAAATGCATCTCAAACATAGGAACTGCAGACAGTGAAAACTACAGAATCTCAATCTCTACAGGTTTGTGGTGAGGATCAGTTGAGTTTCCTCAAAGGAGCTTCTTGAAAATCACTATGCTTTTACGCAGATTGTATATTGTGTATGTTCCCTGGATACTAAAGAATTTAATCTGGCAACTGCAGAGAATGTGCTTGAAAGTTTGGGGGCTGAAGAAACTTGATTCCAACCATAGTTCTGCCAATTGCCACTTATAAGGCCGGACACTTTATTTTTTGTTTTAATTTATAAAAAACAGAAATTTATTTCTTAGAGTTCTGGAGCCTGGGAAGTCTAGTATCAAGGGGACAGTAAGTGGAGAGGACGAAAGGTGAGAAGGTGAGAGAGGGTGGGAGACAGCAAGAGAGGGCACAACTCACTTTGTAGCAAACCCAGTCTCAAGAGATGAGCCCACTCCTGAGACAATGCCATTGCTCCATTCATGAGAGCAGAGCTTTCAGGACATAACCACCTCTTAGAGATCCCACTTCTTAATCCTATTGCACTGGAGATTAAGTTTCCAACACATGAACTTTGGGGGCCACATTCAAACCGTAGCGCATGCAAAAGACACTCTTATCACTGCAGAGATTTCAAGGATATTAAGAGCTGTATGCCAGGAAATGGGGACAAAGACCAAATGTGTATTTCATAGTGTCACAGGTTCCTAACCCAATTTTACCACTGACTTACTGCATGACTTTGGAAGAGTCACTTAATGCCTCTGGGCCTTTGTTTTTCCATCTGTAAAACGAAACATTGGACTAGATGATTGTTAAGTTCCTTCCATTTCTCTAATTCTATGACACTTTATTAACTTCCTAGCATTTATAGTTATTCTTTTACATAGGAGACAAAATTAAATGGATTCTTAAAGAATAATTGAGTATAATTAACTTCGAAACCTCACCCATAATAGGAATTCAAAAGTAACCACCAAATTAATGAATGATTTAAATATATTAACAATCTAGGAAGTATGAATGGTGTAAGACATGGAGGCTAAGGAATAAGAAGTTCCATATTAACTGTCCTCCCTAAGGGAAAAAAAGGTTTCACTACCCTATTTGGAAAAGATGAAGAAGAACTTTTATTCACGAAGTTTTGCAGATCTCTAAGACTGTGTTGGTGTTGTAAACATGGAATAATAATATTAATTATTATTATTGCAATAATTGCATTTATTGATTATTTCTTCCACATCACCACTGTTCTATGAGCATGTGTGCATTCATATCTAATCTAATCTAATCTTCACAACAATAGCCAGAGGTAAGGGTTACTGTTATATGCAATTTATACTTGAAAAAAATCAAGGCACAGAGATGTTAAGGATCCCTGAATGGACCCCAGCTAGTGAGTGGCACAGCAGGGCTTTCTCCTAGGTCTCCCAAAGGCCAAAGGCCATGTGTGTGACTACCATTCTCCTGCAGCTGGGAGCCTCTTCTATCCATGAGTAACTAAAGCTTGGGAAGAATGAACTTGAATTTTTGACTGACCTGAAATTTTATCCTAAGAAAGGAGATATTGACAGTAACGCTGCTAATCTATTTTAACATATACAAAAAACCCAAAAGGGTAATTCACAAATCCATGAGAAAAGCAGACAAAAATATGTACATTAGAGAATCAAAATCTTTTTATAGTTATAATCTTTAAAATTTATATAGGTCAGAGAAAAATAGATGAGCATTGTTGCTATTACCAAATAAATACTCTTAAAGTCATTTGGTGCTTATTTCCCTGAATTTAGATGCTAACTTGGAAATAGCAATTTTTGTAGGCACATTGGTGCGGGCTACCTGGCTGCTTAGGTGGCCAATTGTACCACAGTTCCCTTTCAACGTCAGACAGCACCGGTGATTAGTCTGCTTTTTTTGCTTATATATAAAATATCAGATGATAGACGAGGGTCCATTTTATGAACCAAAATGGCTCAAAGTGTAGGTAAGATGCAGTCAGAGAGTTCAGAGTACTTAGTATTTTACAAAGACGTAAAGCTAGAGAATCAGGCCATGACAGACCAAATCTTTCTGAAAATGCCTCGTCATGTTACTGACAGCGTCTCAAGCACACGTGTTTCATCGCGCTCAGCGGAATAATTTGTTCATTTTTCTCCTCAATAATTCATTGGTATTACGTGGATGTGACTAGAATTTACAAATGATACTTGCGATTCAAGTCATTTCAAAGATCCATATTTATGGCATCATTTCATGATATGCAAAAATCAAAACAGCTGCAAAATAATGAAACAGTTGCAAGTTTCTTTTGTGATTTGTTAATCCCCCATCCCTGGGGCTCCCGTGAGTATGCCAAATATTAATGAGAATCAGGATCATGGTGGTTAAAAGAGTGTGGAACTGTATATTCATATTCCCTTTCAGGAGTTGTTGTCTGGTTTTTGCATTCCCCACACCCACCTTAATTCGAGCTGTGTTTCTCTGTTGGTATTTTCTCAACTTTCTCTACTTTAAGAGTGTTACCCTACTATGGGCATGTGAACAAGATACTTCGTAGGATTTTTACGCATAGCAGCTTTAATGACATTTGTCTTTTTCATGGGACATATTTAAAGATTGACTAGCACGCGTAGAATTGGCTGACCTGAAGAGGTGGGAATCTCATGGGCAGGGACCCTGCGAGCTCTTGTACACCCCACTAAGTTGGGAGTTAGGTGGTGGCTCTCCTCCCAGCGTTGCCGTTGACAGCTTTATTCCAAGCAGGTCAAGAGATCATCCTCTGCGTGGGATTCATTTATTTATTCAACGGATATTTATGGAGTGTTGACTGTGCACAGTGGGGCTGTAGCTACAAATAAGATAGACAAGAATCCTTATGGAGCCTCGTGGAGCTTATGTTATATTGGTGAGAGATCGGTGATAAGCAAACAGACAATAAGTAAATACTAGTTTATTAGATGGTGATAAATGCAATGGAAAAAGGGAAGCAGGGGATGGAGAGCTTTGGGAGGGTGGGGGCGTGGTGACAGGAGGTGCAATTTTAAGCAGAACGTTGTTCTGGAAAACCTCACTGAGAAGGTTACATTTGATCCATGGGGATATGGGAGTCCAGGAGTTGAGGGAGAGCTGGATCTCCTGAGGGTCCTGTGGTAACTGACCACAGTGGGAAAAGGGGCGATGATGGGATCAGTCCTGCAAGCAGCTACTGTGGCCAAGAACAGGAGTGCATGGGGCGCAGGCACAGGGGAGGGAGGAGGAGTGCTTGGGAGCTCCCTCGGCTCCTGGCATCAGTTTGTATTCAGTAAGGACGTTGGGGAAACTGCCAATTTATTTATTCCTTCGTCAAACGCTTATTGGGCACCTACAATGTGCCAGGTGAGTCTCTTGATGCTGGGGATGTGGAGATGAGTGAAACCCAGTGCTGCCTTCAAGGCACTCAGCATAATAGAGGACCAGCCGTGAACACAATTAAATTGCTCTACCACGTGGTCAGTTTACAAGGTGTGGGGGCCACAGAGAATTGGGAGGATTCATTCCATCTGGCATTGCTAGAGAAGGTTACTAGCGGGGAGGAGGTAACAGCTGAAACAAGTTTTGGAGAAAGAAGAAAAGTTTGCCATAGGAACAAGGTGGGATAAAAGGCATTTCAGGTAGAGTAACAGCCTCAGTCTACCACGTACTAGAGGAACTACAGCCAGTTTAATTTTACTGGAACATAACAGCAGAGACAGAGGAACAAATGGATCTGAAGGATTTTGGGAAGTCATACTGGCAGTATTTAGTGATTACTTGCGCACGGATGGTGAGGTCGAAGGTGAGGAAAAAGTTTTTTGGCTTGGAGACTTGAGTAGATGGTGTCACCACCAAGATAATAACGCGTACGAAAGGAGGAGAGGTGGGGGTGGCGATGGATAAGGAGTTAATGTTGAGATAATTTCTTGCTCTGGTTCAAGAAGTGCATGACAATAATTTTCCTTTGAGTGGAAACAAAAACAGCTTTTCTTCTGCAGGAGATGACTTGATTTATATTTTTATTCAGTGGTGTGTTGGTACACTGGATCCCTGACAAAGAAGAAACAAACAAAAAAAATAGTTTAATTATCTACTTACACGCCACTGTGTTTTATCCCTTGACAAGTATTTGTTGAGCTTTCACTAGGTGTGAGGCGTGAAGCTGTGTGCTGGCTCTTTCCCTTTTACTTCTCTGTGTCTGCTTTGCACCCTCTCCTGTTCCAGCTCTTCCCCAGGGGTGAGTTTCAACCGGGGCTACTTTCCAGTTCCTGTTGGGTTCCGCCAATGGGAGGCTCCAGCATGCAGGAGATCAGGCAGGCTGGGTAGGGATCCGCTGGTTTTCCCCCTGCCCTGTTACATGGGTTGGCTGCAGCCCACTGTGAGAGGGTGAGACTTCGCCAGATGACTCTCTCCCAGTTTCAGAAACTTCTCCTTCCCCTTGTCTTGTACACCCGGGCGCTAGTGGCTCCCTGCCCCAGCCCATCACACTACTGTTTGTTGTTTTTCTGAACTCAGCCTGCACCTTTGTAAGTGGGCCTTTCATCACACACTCTGCTTTCAGTGCGTCGTCCTTTTCCTGTTGGGATCACGACTCTTGTAAATGAAGACAAGGACACAGTCTTGGGTTTTAGAGTTTCAGACCTACGTGACCAAGAAATATCCCAGCTTCTTCCATTCTTTGTCATCTGATGTGAGACAATGACACACGTAAACATTCACTTGCACAGTGCTCCAGCCCCAGGTCTAGTGGAGCTGGGAACCCAGGAAGCCTCTTTCCTGCCTCTCTCCTACCCCTTCTAACCCTAACTTCTCATAAGGTCTCTTGAGGGCACCAGAGTGTGCTGACATAGGAAGCCAATGCTGTTGGCCAGTCGTAGGGAGAACAAGCCATCTGTTGTCTCTGTGTTTTCCAGCAGTGGTGATGAATTCACGCCCCTGTGTCATTTGTGGATTTGTGTTTCTGTATTTTCTGTGGCTCATGTTGTGAGGAGACCTATGGGATAGTCACAGTCTCTGGCTATGGGATTTCTCCTTTAGGTTTCAGTTTCTTCACGGTGTAAAAGGAGGAAATGGGAGTAGCTGGTCTTGCAAGACCCTTCCAACGTTAACACTCTCTCCATGACTAAGTAAAGTCTGCAGCTCTGGGAGCTGCCAGTGGCTGTGGCTTTGTGAGTATTGTTCATTGAACAGCTCAGCCTAACAGACACATTTAGAAATGTATTTCTAGAGAGAGAATTGTGTGAGTCTCATCAACAAATAGGACATCTAACTTAGTAGCATGCCTCTGACAACACGATCTGTCAAAGAAGAATGTATTAGGTACCTACTGCTGTGTAACAAATTATCATAATCTTAGCAGCTTAAAATAACAACACACATCTATTATCACACAGTTTTGATGGGTCAGGAATCTGGGATTTGCTTAGCGGGGTCCTCTGCTTCAGGGTCTGTCACATGGTTTAATAAAGGTGTTGGCAGGGTGAGGTCATATCTGAAGGCTTGACTGGAGAAAGATCCACTACTAGGCGCATGATTGCTGGAAGAGTGTTAGCTCCTCAAGGGCTGTTGGACCGAGGGCTTTAGTTCCTAGCTGGCTGTTGGCCAGAGGCCACCTTTACCTACTGCCCTGTGGACCTCTCCGATGTGGCGACGTGCTTCATCAATGCCAGGTAGGGAGCCAGTCTGTTAGCCAGGCAGCAGTCACAGTCTTATGTAGTCTAATGATGCAGGTGACATCCCATTAACTTATATTGGTTGGAAGTAACTCACTAGGCCAGTCCACCCTCCAAAGAAAGAGATTACACAGGGCACGAGTGCCAGGAGACAGAGAGCACTGGGGACCATCTTAGAGTCTGCCTGTCACCAAGACTCTTTTTTATTCATGAAGAAAGAGTTTTAAATCCTTAGTTCTCCTAATATATTTAGTTTATTTGCCAAAAGTAAAAAGTGACAACTAAATACAATGGGATCTTGAATGGAGATTCTGGAAATATTGGAATAAAGTCCTTTGTTCAGTTGAAGGTATTATATCAATGCTAATTTCCTGGTTCTAATCATTATACCATAGTTATGTAAAACATTTACCTTAAGGGACCCTAGATAAAGGATATATGGAAAGTTTCTGTGTTTTTTTTAATAACTTTTCTGTAAGTCTAAAAGTGGTTCAACATAAAAGGTTAGGAAAAAATGATTTATAAAACTTAAAAATCCATTAGCTGTATAAGCCTGCTTTGTGGCAGTTGCTTATTCAATAATTGTAACTTCATGTCCTTATCAGAACATTTTTTGGTAGATAAAATCTATACCTTTTTTTGATAGATACATCCTAACAAAATTTTTGGAAGATAAGTTTTCTACAAATTTTAGAGGTAAACTGTACAATTTTTTTTGGCAGATAAATCATTTTATAACATCTTAGTGAAAACACCACAAAACCTCACTATCACTCTATTATTTATTCATTTATCAACTGTTTCAATAAGTATTTAATAATTACTAAATAATTATTGGAGGTGGTATAAGAACTTTCCGCTTTAACTTCAGTTGAAATATGCTAGGGACTTTTGCACATCACCAGATTCACTTCACAAGTCAATCTCAAATAATCGCCATTTCTAAAATAGGATTCTGATAGCCAAAGTGGACTCTTTCCCTGTGCTATGCCCTGTTTTTCAGTTGTCAGTCGGCTTGTTGCTTGGATATAGACGCGTATTCCAAAATAGTGTGGCCTGTCTCATCACACTGTTCGAAGTGATGAAAAGCAAAATACTTCAACGCTTCATAGGCAGTCGAATTTCATGCAGTGCAAGAACAAATGGCTCCTCGTTTTGCTCTCTCTTTGAAAGGGCTGCTAGTTATTAATACTCTATCACTATTGCACATGTCCTGGTCAGCAATTTAAAACTTGTGGGTTTCAGTTGGTTACACCTCTTAAGAGAGCTATTTGGAAACACTCTAGACATTTTTCTTAGGCCCTATTCTTAGAATGGAGGACCTAATGGTATTTTAATGTCTCTGTATATTCCCAGAACGAATCTTAAGAAAAATGTCTGTTACCTTTTGAAATTTAGCAAAGCTGGCAGGATTATCAGTGCTCTTCTGAGAAATCACACCTTAAAGAATGGATTTTAAATGTTAGCAGTAAAAGGACCATGACAAATGGTCCAAACTCCAGCTCTTCCAATCCCCTCCCTTTTTAAATGAGGAAGCTGAGTCTTGGCACAAGTGAACTGTTGGCCCGAGACCAGACGGTGGAGGAGTGGCCACAGGAAAGTTGTGGGGTGACAGACTTAAGCCTTTCCTGTAAGAGCCAGTGACGATGAGTTGGTTTCTGAGTTAGAGACTTAACTTTAGAACATGAAAACAGTCTGCTGGGCCCAGCGCGAAACTTCACTGCTGTTGCCCTAAAAGATTCTGAGAAAAGATGTGGAATGATCCAAAAAATAGGTGGGTTCAGAAGTAGGAAAATGTCCACTTGGGAGAGCTGGAGCCCCAAGCATTCTTCAGCTTTGCAGAGATCTTCCCCGCCTTCATGGAATGTTGGATGATTTTTCCCCCTTTAAATAGTAACTGGAATGTCATCAATTAGAGAGCCCTTTGCCTAGCAAGTGGTCTTTTTCTAAAGATGCACAAAATCTCTAGGAGGGTTAAGTGTCCATCTATTATTATGTATTCCTCTGTGTTTTTTTCCATCTCTTTTCTTATTTGAAAGCCTAGTTGAGATCAGCTACAATTCGGAGCATAGCTTTGGTTGTAGGAGGGGAAGAATATGTTTTGAGTGCTCTGGTGGAGGAGGGGAAGAATATGTTTTGAGTGCTCTGGTGGAGGTGAATATGTTTTGAGTGCTCTGAATATGTTTTGAGTCCTCTGGTGGAGGTGGCCGTCTGGGTGGGGTGCAGGTGTCATGGTGGTCAGGTGAGTATCAGGACACTGGGACCCTGGTCACAGACTAGGAGGCAAAGGAGGAATGCTGAGGACAAGCCTGGCTTGTGTGATGGCTTCACTGTGGGCTGACCCACACCTAGCAGAGAAAGCAGAAACATCTACACCCTTCCTACATGTTCCTCAGCCCCACTGGATTTACCGTGATTCACTGTAGGTTCACTACGATTCTGTAGAAGGAAAGGAAATCCCAGCCACCGTGCATATGGTTGTGCCCCTGGGAAAGTGCACATCAGGTTTTAAACCATCCTTGAATTGTGCTTTTCAAACATACATTCATGAAGTTAGGACTTTCCTGTAGTGTAGTAGTTAATAGTGTGGGTCCTGGGGCCCAACTGTCCGAGTTCCAAGCCTGGCTCTCCACTCATCACCCCAGTGAACTTGGACAAATCTCTTATTTTTCCTGTGCTTCAGTTTCCTTATTTGTGTGTTAGAGATGACAGTCATAGTACCTATAACAAAGAGCCGTTGTGAGAAATAAATGAGGTCGTGTGCGTAGCACTTAGCGCAGTGCCTGGCAAAGGGTAAGTAATTGCGTAGGAATTCTATGTTCTCCACGTTCCTTAACTATGTACTTAGTTTCATTTGAGAAAATGCAGTCTCTAACCTCTCTGGAATAAGATTTAGGACAGGAAATATTTAAACACAATGTTATTTAAGTGATACTTTCTTAGTCCTTAAGTATTTCCTGAACGGCAGTCAGGTGTCTTGTTGATACCAAGATACTTGCCTGGACCAGTCTATATTTTATGTCTTAAAACTAATTCTTTCAAATGCAAAACGTCTCTTTCCACATCTGCACAATCAAATCCACTTACATACGTATGTAGATAATTATGTCAATATCAGGATTCTAAAGGATGCTCAGTTTTAACATGACTTTTTTGAAAGGAAGGTCATGAATATTTTTATCTGAATGTAATTGTTGAGTTCCCCTTTTCCATTTTTATGTATAGCAAGATCTCTCCCCCAAGATTCTTTTATAGACCCTATTGGTTCTGTTTTATCTCAATGGCTGGCATATCCCCTATGTTTCTGTAATCTAAAAAAGTATGAAGAAGATATTTTAAATGTGCTTGTTTGACCAAGGAGGTTTTAAAACCCAATTACTAGCTCCTTATATGGGAAGAGATGATACGGGAGAGCAGGTGTTCCTGTTTCTGCCACTGGGAGCTGTGTGATCTTGGGTTGGTACCAGAATCTTCCTGGGCCTGTCTCAAATGAAGGGTTTGAATGAAGTGTCATTTAAGGTTTCTTGCAGCCCTAATATTACATGTTTCTGTGATATCTTATTTACTCTACATTTGTGAAGCATATGCTTTGATTTGACTGACATATACAGTTTCCATAGAACGATTAGGAATGCCTTTACCTGATGATCGGCTAGGGTGAGAGATGCAGTCTGTAGCTGTAAAGTACGAAAAGCCACCTGGGTCTGCAAGGAAACAGATGCAATGGCCTTGGCATCTTAGTCTCCGTTGACAGAGCGCTGGATCTCGGGGTGTTTGATTGCATGTCAAGTGAATAAGACAAGTTCCTGGGGCATCATTACCTTGCCATTAACGGACAATTGTTTGCATTTTTCTACTTTGCAGAAGACAGGCTAGACATCTGAAAAGATAAATAACTGTACAAAGTCTTCCAAGTTTCTACTTGTCTGTATAATGTTTCTTTTCCATGGAGGTTAGGGAAGTTAAGGAAGAGTTTACTCTCCGTCTGCCTTTTGGAGATGCTTTGAATTTCCCAAAGGGATAATACAAATATGCAAATAACTTATTTGTGAACTACTTCTGCCTTTGCAATTTCGTGGCCTTCATTTCCATGTTAATTTTCCTCTTTTGATATTCAGTAGAGCTCTTTTTGGCTGACAAACGTATTTTAGGACAGGTAACTTAAAAAAATTATTTGAGAAAATAATTATTTGGGATAAATTCTTCTACAAGAGATAGATGGTATGTTAGAGAACTAGCCTATTCTCTCTAGAATCAAGACAATAGAGTGGCTGAAATCATCAAAGGACTGAATGTAGCAAGTTAAGTTGTTGACTCTAGTAAATATAAATTAAAATAATCTTACAGCGCTGGTGGCTGACTCTTCGTTAATTTCATTATTATTTCAAGAAGTGTGTTTTGTAAAAACATTAATTTTCCCCTTGCCCTTTTCTTCTAGGCGTGGACTCCTGCCCTGCAGGTCCTTCTGCGAGGCAGCGAAAGAAGGCTGTGAGTCCGTCCTGGGGATGGTGAATTACACCTGGCCGGATTTCCTCAAATGCTCCCAGTTTAGAAACCAGACCGAGAGCGGCAACGTCAGCAGGATTTGCTTCTCGCCGCAGCAGGAAAATGGAAAGCAAAGTAGGTGTTTGTGTTTCATTTCATTTTTAGAAATTTTTAGTTGAGTGTAACATTTATACAGGAATGAAGACAAATAATAAGTGTACAGTCCAATACATTTTAACAAAGTGACCAGACCCATGTAACCGGCACCCAGATCAAGAAATAAAACATTAATAGCATCCCCAGAAACGACTCTCCCTGTCATATCTCACCTTGCCAAAAGAAACCTCTATCCTGACTTCTAGCACCTTAGCTAGCTTTGCTTACTTCTGAACTTCATATGAATGAAATCACATAGTATGTAACTTTTTTTATAATCGAAATTCATTTGCTCAGCATTATGTTTAAGAAATTCATTACATTTTCATCTTGTTGTGGTTCATTCATTCTCACTGTTACGTAGCATTCTAATATGTGATTATATTACACCACAATGCATTTTTTCATTCTACTGTTGATGGAAATTTGAATTGTTTGCGGTTTTCAGCTATTGTGAAGAGGGATGCTATTACTATTCTTGTCGATGTCTTTGATTGAACAGGGTTACATATTTGTTCAGCAAAAAGTTTTCTAACATGGTTGTACCAGTTTAAACTCCAACTAGCTCTGTGTGAAAGTTACAGTGTTCCAAATCCTTTCTAATCCTTGGCATTGTCAGCCTTTTTAATTATTTTGGTGGGAATATTGTAGTGTCTCTTTGTGGTTTTAAGTTGCATTTTCCTGATAAATTAGATCAAATTTTCAAATAGTTTTGGCCATTTGAATATCCCTTTTTGTGAAGTGTCTGTCCCAATATTTGGCCCATTTAATGGTCTTTTTGTCATCAATTTGAAGTTTCGTATGAATTCTGGCTAGAAGTCATCTGTTGGATATATGTATTGCAAAGATCTCACACTCTGTGGCTTACCTTTCCATTCTTTTATTAGCATCTATTATCGAATAGAAGGTATGGGTGTGTATTACCAATCTTTTCTTTTGTGATTGGTTTTTTGTTTCTTAGGAAATCTTTGCTCACCCCAAAACAAAAGTTTTTCTCCTGTGTTTCTTCTAGGAGATATATTGTTTTGACATTCAGTTTTACGTCTACCATAATTCTGGAATTAATTTTAGTGTATGGTGAAAAGTGAAAAGTAGGGATTAATTTTTTCTCTATATGCATATTCAATTGACCCACCACCCTTTGTTTATTTAGAGGACAATTCTTTCCCTCTACACTGTAATCAAGTGATTATGCGTATCTATTTCTGGACCCTCTATTTCACAGAATAGAAGAAGTCAATGCCATACTGTCTGGATTACTATAACTTTATAATAAGTCCTTGTATTGAATATTATACATACTCCATTTTTTTCTTGTTCTTAAAGACCGTTTGGTTCTTTGAGGCCCTTTGCATTTAATATACATTTTTTAATCACCTTGTAATTTCTACAATTGCTGTTTTTGTTTTGTTTTTAAGTTGGGACTACATTAAATCTATAGATCAAATTGGGGAGAACGGCTTTCCAACACTGAGCCTTCCAACCCATGAAGGTGACGCACTGTGGTAATATTAGATATTTTAAATGAGGTATTTAAAATTTTCTCTCAGTAATCTGTTGTGGGTTTTGACATATAGGTCTTGCCCGTCTTCCTTTAGATTTATTTGTGAGTCTCTGGTATTTTTGATATTATTATAAATGACATTGTTTTTAAAAATTTATTTTATTTTCTGTTTCTCTGTATCCATGAACTTTGATAAATCACTTAATGATTTTCATAGTTTCTCTATAGATTCATTTGAATTTTCTAGTATACAACTATGTCATCTATAATAATGACAGTTTATCTCCTCCTTTACAATCATTATGCTTTCTCTTTCTCCTGTGTCAGAGAGAAAGTTTCAAACATTTCACTTTTTTTTTTTTATTGGGGGAAAACTACAAAGCTTTTACAGTACAATGTTTACAGTCACAATTTGTAGTGAGCCGATTTCCCAAAATATATTACCACTCAAGTTGACTTATCTTGTTACATTCAAAAATCTACTCTGTCAAAGTAGTCCATAGAGTACATACATAGTGCTCCAACTGTATCTACGTACAACCAGCACTCCATTTTAAGTGTACAATTAAATGATT
>CAUYRT010040596.1:0-22941 GCA_963574885.1 Lepilemur ruficaudatus
GCACCCGGCCCTTGAAAAGTTCTTGATAATTATTTAAAAAATATAATATTGGGTATGTATTCTAGTTTCATTATTTTGGAGGAAGATAAAGTGCATTTTCACAAGACAGTCTTACCTGTCTGAAGTTTATCAGTGCTATTTATCTTAATGGCTACTACTATACATAAGTACCATGTAATTCTAGGATTCTTGGTTTAAATAATATCAAACATAATTTAATGTTAACATATTTAAACTAACACAACCCAAAACAAGCATATTTAAAGAATTTTGGTATTTACCTAAGTAAATGAAGGCAACTTAATTTACATTCCTGAACAATACTTATTAAAATACTTCTTCTTCTGCAATTATATCCACTTCAGCATCTTTTTGAAATCCACACTCTGCCACCACAACAGTGGTTTCTTCTTTCTTATCCACTTTTTAAATTTATTATTTATCACTATAAAATTAGAACCATTCAACGAGCAAAAATTTTACATTCTGTCATCGGTTTCTCTAATTTATTTATTCCTGTGAGATATAGTTAATCAACGGGCAGTTAGTTTTCAGTTACTGGAAATTACAGACATTTTAAGCCAAGCACAGAAAGAGAAATAAAACATGTTCTCACTTATATGTGGGAGCTAAAGCAGTGGATCTCGTGAAGATAGAGAGTAGAATGGTGGTCACCAGAGGCCAGGAAGAGGAGGGAAAAGAGGTAATGAAAAGAAGTTGATTAATAGGTACAAATGTATACTGTGATAGAAGAAGTAAAACCTACTATTTGATAGATCAGTAAGGTGATTATAGTTTACAATAATCTATTGTATATTTCAAAATAGCTAGAAGAGAATAATCCAAATGTTTCTATCATAAAGGAAAAAACAAATATTTAAGGTGATAGATATTCCAATTACACTGATTTGACCTCTACAAATTATATGAATGAATTAAATTATCACATGTACCTGGAAAATATGTATACCTAAGTATCAATAAAAAATTTAATATAATAAAACCAAATACATAATGTTAACATGTAGGAAAAAACTCATATTTTCAATTCTGTTTATGAAAACCTTTGTGTTTATCATTAAACAATTAATAACTAAATAAATATTGTTTTGTGAAATTGCTGTAAGTAATTGATCTTTTTTTTTTCCTGGTTGTTCTTCTACATTAGAAGCTCCAAATTCCATCAGGTAAATATTTAGACTTTGAAGAAAACACATATATATTTCTAAATCTAAGCAGTTCTATAATGGTATCATAAGATACAATGCTTCCAAAGAAAACTTTTGACTTAGGGTACACATCTCAAAGTGGAAATAACCATAAAGTAAAACATTATGTTTTGGATATTGTTTACACATATGATACAAACATTATAAAGAATTGGAGTAATTTCCAGGATACTCAAATTGAATCTAAGATACTAAATAATGTTATATCCTTTTGCCATGTTGATTTATCAAAATAAAGGTTCTAGCTTAACATTTTAGACCATATACACAGACTAATGCTCCTAAGTTTAAAACATAAAAAAGATACTGCCCCCATAAAGAATCCTTGTTCAATAAATGGTGCTGGAAAAATTGGATAGCCACATGTAGAATACTGAAACAGGATCCGCATCTTTCACAAAAATCAACTCACGGTGGATAACAGACTTAAATATAAGGCGTGAAACTATAAGAATTCTAGAAGAAAATGTTGGAAAAACTCTTACAGACATTGGCCTAGGGAAAGAATTTATGAAGAAGACTCCAAACGCAATCACAGCAACAACAAAAATAAATAAATGGGACCTGATCAAATTAAAAAGCTTCTGCACAGCCAAGCAAACTATCATGAGAGCAAACAGACAACCTACAGAATGGGAGAAAATATTTGCATGCTACACATTCGATAAAGGGCTAATAACTAGACTCTATATAGAACTCAGGAAAATCAGCGAGAAAAATATCAAACAATTCCATTAAAAAGTGGGTAAAGGACATCAAGAGAAATGAGAAATTTTTCAAAAGAAGAGAGACTATTGGCCAACAAACATATGAAAAAATATTCATCTCTAATCATCAGGGAAATGCAAATCAAAATCACAATGAGATATCACTGAACTTCAGTGAGAATGGCTTTTGTCAAAAAGTCCCAAAACAATAAATGTTGGTGTGGATGTGGAGAGATTAGAACACTCATACACTGCTGGTGGGACTGCAAACTAGTACAACCTCTGTGGAAAGTAATATAGAGATACCTCAAAGAGCTACAAGTAGAACCACCATTTGATCCAGCAATTTCATTTCTGGGCATCTACCCAAAGGAAAAAAAGACATTCTATAAAAAAGACACCTGCACTCAAATGTTTTTAGTGGCACAATTCACAATTGCAAAGATGTGGAAACAGCCCAAGTGCCCATTAATACATGAGTGGATTAAGAAAATACAGTATACGTATACCATGGAGTTCTGCTCAGCCACAAAATACAACGGTGATCTAGCATCTCTTGTATTATCCTGGATAGAGGTAGATACTCTGTCTACCCATTTTACTCAATGAATTATCACAAGAATGGAAAAACAATCACCACATGTACTCACCATTAGATTGGCATTAACTGATCAACAAGTGCACATGTAGTAATAATATTCATCGGGTGTCAGGCAGGTGGCAGGGAGGAGAGAATAGGTACATTCACACCTAATGGTTGCGGTGAGCACTGTCTGGGTGATGGACACGCTTGAAGCTCTGATTCTGGGGTCGGGGGGCAAAGGCAATATATGTTACCTAAACATTTATATCCCTGTAATATGCTGAAATAAAAAAAAAAGGTACTGAAATCCACTCAGCAATAATTTGTCATGAAGAAGTCATATTTTGAGAACATACAGAAAATTCACGCTTTAGTATAGAAAAAATAATAAGACCAAGTAAAGCTACACAAACTGTATCAATCAGTAAGTTAATTTTATTCAGCACTAATTTTATGTCTCATTATAAATTCAATTGTATGATTTTTGAAAAACAATGAAACATGAGCTTTTAAAAAAATGTATAGTCTGATATAGAGTCAGACTTACCATACTTAAAATAATTAAGAACAAAAATGTAATATATAAGATGCTATATAGACTAATTTTCAGTATATAGTTTTTTTTAAACATTTTTTCTTTGTTCGTATTTGGATTGTGAAATAAAAACAAAATACTGCAATATTTAGTACATGATTTTTAAGTTATATCCATGATACTTGGTTATTTTAGAAAAGATTGAAATTCAAAATAGCAAAAGTATAAAAGTTATATGACATTATTTTATTTGCTAGGATATTTTTTGTCAACACTTTGATATATATCCTTCCTATTAAACAATTTTGAAATGCCAAATATATACCATACAGTATTCTTTTGTAAGTGTTTATATGATAACTTAATTCCTTATTCTGTTAATATAGCATAATTTATAGCATACATTTTACACATATGAATGGGCAAAACTGAATAGTATTCCATCTTATCATCCATGAGGGATCATGTATTCTTGATGTCATTATTCTTCCTCAAATTTACCCTCCCAAATGCACTTTAATTAGTCTGCGAGTGATTTCCATGGATTCCACGAAAGGGTCAATGTCAATTTTATACATATGGCTTTGAAATAGTAAATATAGATACCCCCTGTCAATAGAATCAACACAAATGGTCATAGCTTAACAGCTGCGAGCTAGATAGAAATTTGGAGAAGATATCAAATAATAGTTCTCTCTTATATTGGGAATTATAAGGTAAAAGAGCCATAAGTTTATGTAAATTGTATGGTTATACACATATCTGAGAAAGAAAAACATGAAAAAAATTTGGAAAGGGGCAAAGATGATGATTGGTCCATTTTGTTATAATGACTCTGAGAAACTCATAAGACTCCAAATGTTAAAGTCTAGAATGAACCTGTCAGATCTGATGAGATCAATTTGGGGGTGAGAATAACAGGTGGCACTTGAAACAAGAGTTTGTACTAAGTTAAATAAAAAGTGTATTTAGAATGAAAATAGCAAAAGGCTAAGGGGATGGGGAGAAAACCAACATTTTTGGATGACTGGAAGAGGACAATCATGAAAAGAAAAAGGTGATAAGACAGAAAAGTAGAAGACAGAGAAGAAAGTTCAAGAAATAAGTGATCAATACTGTAATCAAAAATATTAATGAGAGGTAACATGAGAAGAGAAATAAAAAATTATACTCAATTTATTTTTTTGTCATGACTGACTGTGTTCAGAGTAGTTTTGGTGAAACAGTGAGGGTAGAAACTGGCCATGAGATGAACAATAAAAGAGAGGGAGACAACCACGTGGATTGGTGAGCACAGACCTTTCTAGAAAGGAGCTCAGCTGTTAAGAATGGCAGAGATGCTGGGAGGCTGAGGCAGCGGGGTCGCTTGAGGCCAGGATTTTGAGGTCATAGTAAGCTATGATCAGGCCACTGCACTCCAGCCTCGGCAACAGAGGAAGACCCCATCTCTAAAAAAGAAAAAAAAAAAAATACAGCAGAGATGATAGGACAATGGGTTGAGAAGAATTTGAGATTAATACGCTTTAATAAAAGTGAGAATGAAAATATTTGAAGTTTTTAAAGGAAATTTTGAAGAATTTTTAAATGAAAGCATAGTTGAGTGATGGTATAAAGGTCCCTGTGAAGATGGCTTTTAGTAACAGTACGAAAAACGTATCACTGTGCTAGGAAAAAAGAAACTATGGTATTTTTATGGAATGAAGATTGGGGTTAAGGAGTTTCTCCCTTCATGCCTTCATTATTTTAGTAAAGTGGAAGGCCAGTTCATCCTCTGAAAGTGAGAAGTAGCAGAAGTGTTATAAAATGAATTGTGTTCCCTCAAATTCATACATTGGAGGCTTCATCTCTAGTATCTCAGAATGTGACCTTATTTGGAGATAGAGTCTTTACAAAGGAAATCGGGTTAAAGCGAGTACATTTGAGTGGTAATCCAATATGACTGGTGTCCTGATAAAAAGGAAACAAGTGTACACAAAAGCCATATAGAGAGAAAATGATGGGAAGAGACACAGAGAGAGAAGACAGCCATCTCCAAGCCAAGGAGAGAGGCCTAGCAGGGACCCCTTCCCCACAGGCCTCAGAAGGAACCAACCCTGCCAACACAGTGATTTTGGACTTGCAGCCTCCAAAACTGTGAGACAATAATTTTCTACTGCTTAAGTCACCTAGTCTGTGATATTTTGTTATAGCAGCCCTAAAAAAAGTAATATATAAGGTTAAATAATACATAGGTAAAAAATAAAGTAAATTAAAATATTTTGTTTAAATGATTTATGAAGAGGTCTAATGTTTTTTCTTAAAGAAGGCTAAAATTTGTACATAGGTATATGGTAATTGTCCTAGATTTTATATGTTATCTTATTTATGAATATGTAACAGTGAATGTGCCTTCATCTGAATTTATGTAACAGCAGCAGAGCTTAATATAATATACTCTGAGCTACTAGAAAAAGAGACTGGGCAAATAGTCCTGGCTCTACTACTAATGTCTAAATAATAAGAACTAACTAAATAAAAAAGTAAAATTATTTTTCCTTACAAATTAACTGGATATAATTATACATGCCTATTCATTTGATCTGATTGTCATAACAACAATGTAAAAATGATATATTTTCTATAACCGTGCAAAATACAAATTTGTAACATATTAACTTAACATTTTTTCTTAAAAATATAAGAGAAAAATATAACTTTGAATGTTAACACAAATATAGATTACTAGTGATGCCCGCAATCATTTAAAATATTACTAAAAAGGTCTAAGTTTTAAATGGCAAAATTTGGTTTAATTTTTTCATATTAATTCAATTTAAATGGCTATAAACAGAAAATAAAAGTCATTTAAATTCTGTACAATCTTAAAGCAGGGAGCATCTGTCAGCATAATAGACCCTTTAGCCTCCTGCTGGGCAAACTCAGCTAGCAGACAATTTAAAATTGACTGAGTTTGAGAAGAAGCAATTTTTCATACAAAAGCTGGCAGTTAAGGAGGAAAGATGTTTTTACCCTAATTGGATTGGATTTGGCCACTGGGATCTTTTCTATTCACCACAATAAATTTAGAAACCTTTTGTAAATTTATACCACTCAGGATTTTCATAGTTACCTGCTAAGTTGCCTAACTCAGCTGTTGGTGCTGACTCTGCTCTTTGCTGCTTTAATAGTCTGTTGCACTCTTTTTCCTGTGAGTTCATGAAGAATATAAGGGTGGATCTAAGTTTATTTAGCAGCTGGTTGTCTCCTGCTAATGGCTGACAAAGGGACACCCCTTGAAGGCACTATTTACTTTGCTTTCTTCCTAACTCATCCTACTTATTTGGGTTTGTTTTATTGTTCAAGCCTGTCAGGAAAATAGCACATGCTTAAGGAGTTATTAATACAATTAGCATTCATTATAATTTTATGTCAATTGCTTATTACATTTTCTTAAAGCAAGTTTACTTTTACAGGTTTACATTTTCTTAAAGCAACTGGAATAAAGGGTTGCAAACATTGATTGTATTTTATTAATTAAACCTATTATTATTAAACTAGTATTAACACTTAAACTAATATTTATTTTTAATCCTGCAATGAAAATGATGATTCTTGGATATATGCTTAGTTGAATACTTATTATGAATTGATTTTCCTTAAAGTACAAACACACACTCTCTCTCACACAATCACTTAAACAAATGATTATTTTCATTGATTTAATTTTCTAATTTAAATAATTAGCATAAGACCTAATTGAATAGACTTAATGATTATTTCCATTTGTTATTGATTATATTTTAAAATTTCAATGTCTATATACTCTCAAAAATAGTACTAAAATATCTTATTTGAAAAATTCATACTCTAATAACTAGTACATTTCCATACAATTTTCATTAAAATTATATTTTTTCATTAATATGAGTTGAAAAATGGCACCTAAATCAGGGGTAAAAAATGCTATATAGATCAGAAAGAGGTTAAAGAATTGGGAGCCAGACCTTCTGAATGGGGCTAAGAAGTAGTTACACTGGTTCTTTTGTCCAGAAATATTATCTCCACCTCCACACATCCGCCTGAAGTTGTCTGCATGGAACTCTAGAGAACAGGGAAGAGGAGAACTTTCAGAGTTCTTCAAATAAGTAGGGTACCAAAAACAAGCAAACAAAACAAAACAAAAAACACTTTAAAAGTTGAAAGAACTGACAAAAGGGGTATATAGGTACGTCATGCTTGAATGTGATGTCTATTTACAAAGCAAAATTACTGACCATCCATGTTTCTATTTGATCAAGGAAAAGGAAATTTGAGCAGAAATGGCAAAATTACTGACCATCCACGTTTCTATTTGATCAAGGAAAAGGAAATTTGAGCAGAAATGGCAGGTGGGAGGGAAGAACCTCAGTGGATATGAGTTTATTCTCAGAATCTGCTTTGGCAAGTTTGTATGTTTCCTTTGACTCAAGTAGACAGAGTAGCTGGTAGCTAGGCATAAGTGATCTTGGCAATATCTTAGGTAAATATATAATATATTGCCCTAAATGAAACAGTTTTGAGAGTAAAATGTGTTGTTCTTTATAATTACTTGGAATAAATGACATAAACTGTTAGAGAAGTAAGCAAACCATTCCTTACAGTTGCCTCACCACACTCCCACCTGATCAAGCACTTACCATCACTCATTTTCCACCCTCTGCTTTCCCATGAGCAAACTTTAGCATCAGTCAGGCTTCTCGCCTAACTACAGGCCCCTTAACTTGTTTGCCTGCAAGCTTGTGCATGCACTAAAAGGCTGAACCTACCACCTTATCTGCTATTCTGAGAATTGGCTGTTGAGAGCTGGACACTTCCTGTCACATCCTGTTCATTTCACCTCCTTTGCCCAACTTCTTACTTATTGCTTATTCTTTCCTAGAAAAGACTTTTTATTTTTCTTTCTTTTTCTTTTTTTTTTTTTTGATACAGTCTCTCACTTGGCCACCCAGGCTGCAGTGCGGTGGCACAATCATAGCTCACTGTAACCTTGAACTCTTGGGCTCAAGATATCCTCCCAGATAATTGTTTTTAAAAAATTTTGTTGTAGAGTTGGGGTCTTGCTATGTTGCCCAGAGCTGGTCTCAAACTCCTCCTCTCAAGTGATCCTCCTGCCTTGGCCTCCCAAAGTGCTGGGATTACAGGTGTGAGCCACCAGGCCTGGCCGTAGAGAAGACTTTTTCTGTTTGATTTTGAGATACTTGCCCTTCCTGTGCTTGGATCGTTTTCCCTATTGCAATAGTCTTTCCCATTAAACTCTCTTCATGTAAATTCAGATCTGTTTTTACTAGACACATCCAAAACTTACTGTCGATGGTGCTACTTCCCTTGAAATGGAGTGAAGCCCTTTAGAGCACTCTGCAGGACACACTCCCTTGCCCCACGGGACGTTAACAGAGAGATGGTAGCATAAGTGAATGGGGCATCGCATTTAAAACTCAAGAAAAAATGCCTTACTTTTTTACCAAAGTTAGTCTTTCAGAGTATATCTCCAGACTTGTTGGAAGGAGAAAAGTAGAAGAATAAGACCAGTCCTCCTCACAAAACTACCTACCACTGGTATTTCTCAAATTCTGGACTATGTTTGAGGTGCTGGGTGAAGGAGATGGAAGGGTAGAATGTGGGACAATTAGATCTAAAATAAACAGAAAATTGAAGTGTTAAATTGAACTAAACTGAACTGGGGACTTATGACTACTCTAAGTGACAGTAAAGCTATCTTCCCAAGATATTTCTGAAGGATATGAAATGGAGATTAAACACATTATGATTGAATGTAGTATTGAGTAATCACGAAAATTATTTCTTTTTAAAAAGTCCACTGAGTTAAGACTGGTTGGTAGTTATATTTACTTGCTATATCAACTAGCATACTTTCAGAAAAAAATGAAAGAATGCCTGATTTACGGTGGCTTAAACAAGAATGACATTGAGTTGGCTTATGTAACCAGAATTCTACAGGAAGGTAAAGCAAGGTTAGATCAGAGGCTCAATGATATTATCAAGGACAGAGCTCTTCCTTTCTTTTTGATTTTCTGCCTACAGCATAGTGTCTGTATCTTCACTTATGGTTTTAAGATAGCTACAAAATAATGCCCTTACATGACAACATACAAAGGAATGAAAGAGGAGAGACAATAAATTGATGAGAGACCTCTTCTCAGGTGCCTTTCTAATATCTGGGACGAAAATCTTTCCCAGTTCTCTCCTTACCCAGATCAAATAATTATTATTTCTCATTGTCTAAGATCTTATGACTAACTTGAAGAAATGGAGAATTAGAGAGTGAATAGTTAGAAATTATAGTTTTTTCTTTTGGAGGCAGGCTTTGCCAACATAAAGAAGGCAGATAGGTAGTACTGTTAAATAATAAGCCCATAATTTTTACCCACAAGCATTTTTATTTTACTTAAATTTATCTAACTTATTCATGAATGAAACATCAATTTTTAGTAAATTCATATCAAACAAGTTGTGTGTATCGGTGATTATTAATTTGAATAAATTATTTTATCTGGATAAAATATTTCTTAAATGATGACTGGTTATATTTTCTTTATTGTATTGGGACTATACAATAGACATTACTATTACCCATCTATTTCAAATTTCCCTAATGGTGGCATTAACATCATTCAGTCTCTCAAGCTAAGAATGTATACATCGTTAATGACACTTTTTTTACTGTTTTGCATATAATCAGATGTTTCTGAAAAATTTTATGTTCCCACTTGTTCTCTAATATCTTTCATTTGTCCATACGTCACTTATTGTTATCTTGATTTGGAACCTTATGTTCTATTACCAGAATTATTGCAAATAATGCTTACTCTGTGCTTCTGCCTTCAGTCAGACATCCTCTATCTTTCTTGCAATCAATCACAAGTTTGGCTTATCTCAAATATAACCAATTTATTCTTATGCCCCAAATTTTGATGTCTCTTAATTGACTGTCAGATAAAACCCAAGCTCCATGCCATGACAACTCATCTATACTAAACCCAGCAATTTCAATCTTGATTCACTTTATACTACATACTGTCTTGCAAAAACAAACTGCAATGCCTTTAATCATTTTGGCTAATATTTTTTCACTTCCACTATTGGCTTCACTCATTTAATTTCTTCTGGAAGTTTGTCTATAACTTAGATTAAATTAATTTATCTTTATATATCTGTACTATTGCATTTACTACATCTTATTGTAAAGTGTGTTAGATAACTTTTATTTCCTATGTAGCTATGGGATTATTAAGGAGAGTGACTGTGTTGCCTGTATTCAACAAACAGTATTGATGGTTTAATAAATTCTGCCCTAATGAATGAATGAGTGAATGGCCAAAATTCTGCAGAATTGCCTTTGCATTTGCAGCTAGTAGTGTTGTAGAGATAATTCATTTAACCAAAATAATTTGAAGACAAGATCTATAAAATGTAAAAATATAAATATATAAATTTAAATAAATAAAATATTTTAACCATATCTTTTCCTGTGCTATCTTCTCTCCCTCTTTGTTGAAATAAGGAAGCTTCTGCTATATCACACTCTGCTGATGTCATCTTTTTTAAATCACCCTTCTCTCCTCTGACCTCTAAATTTTGGAATGCTCCAGGGCTTGAGCTATCTTGGACTTTCTTATCCATTAAATGCTATCCCTAGGTAATCACAACCTGTCCAATTCCATTACATCATTATATGTCACATGAGTGTGCATGCGTGCGTGTATGTGTATAATTGACTAACCAATATTGAAACCTTGTCTAGAATTTTATTTTGAGTTCCAGACTTCTATCTGATTATCTCCAGTTTATATAACATCAAACTTAACCCATGTAAAATAACATTGCCATTCCCTGCACTGAACTCAGAAATGTTCCTTACCTAGTTCCCTTCATCTCAGTAAAACAGCAGCAACATCCATTGGTTTCAATGAGCCAAATTCTTATACTTATCCTTGGTTCTTTCATTTTCCTCACATTCCACATTTAATAAATCACTACATCAAGTCTACCTTCCAAGTCCATTCTAGTCCATCTATTTCAGTTTTTTATATCAGCTGCTATCACCTGAGTCCACATTACCTTTTGTCTTTTCTGAACTCATACAATAGCTCATCTCCTTGTTTCTAATTCTATTCCTACTGAAATCCATTCTATATATAATAATGGAAGATTCTCTTTTAATAAAATCATAAATTAAATCACATAATGGTTCTGCCTAAAACATTTTACTAGCTTCTCAATGCACATTGAATAAAATAAATCTCCTTATCACAGCTTCTATACTCTATGTTATTTTTTCTGCTGCCTAAATAGTTAACCTCAAATCCTGACACCTTTGTTCTTACACACTCAGCATCCTAGCTTTGTTTTGATTCTTCAAACTAGCCAGTCAGACTTTTCCTCAGGATCTCTGTTTGGAACTCTCTGTCCAGCTAAAAAGTCACTGTTGACTTTTAAATACGGTCTTTGTTGATTATCATAACTTATTTCCCTCCATCCATTTTCGCACTATATATGTGTGTGTGTGTGTGTTTTTTTTTTTTCACCAGTATTGTCTGGCTGGAATTGTCTTTTTTAATACTGCTTATTTCTGAAGTTCCCCACTGACATGTTAAGTTCCTGCCAATAAGCTCTGTTTGTCATATTTGCCAATGAATACCCAGTGTCTAGAAATGCCTTCTCCATATTAAAGAAGTAAAGTGCTTTAGCAGAATAACCACTGAAAATGCACTTAAGTATATAAAACCCCTAATGATATCTACCCTTTAATAGTTAGTATGTGAATGATGTTTGTAAAATGCACTTACTTCTCCAGATCAATTAACATATTTGAGAACTAATAGTTTACATTTCAGTTGCTCCTTTGAAATGATTGCAGTGAGAATTTAATAAAGCATGTATGCAAGAATATACTCTGCAAATTTTAAAGTGCTGTACAAAATGCAACTTTTATTGCTGTTATTTTCTTCTTGGATATGTCTGTTGAAGCTACAAAGCCAGAAGACAGATCTCCACAATTCATATAAGAATTTGATCTTTTCTAACAAATCGAATTCAGTTAGAAGCTTGGTCATCCAGCATTTTCATATTCAAAAGCTGCAGAGTAGTAAATGTGTGTTTATGTTTTAAGAATAACTGGTTTCTAAAAATGCATTTTACAATAATAAAAGACACTCTTACTGCCTAATAAGGAAAATTACTTAAATAATAAACTTTAAAAATTGGCAACCATCTCCACAACTACACATTGATAGGTGTTTATGTGGTTATTTTGTAGGCTGAACAAAAGTGGAAAATATCAGAAATCAATAGCGACTGAAAATAACTGGAAAATTAAAGTGATTTTAAAATTAGAATATAAATCAATGTGAACATAGGAGTCAACTGACAGAAATTGAATTTTTAGAATGCATCTGTTCCAGAGAGTGTGCTGCAGTTGTGGATATTTGGCTAATGATCAGAGTTCTAAAAGAAATGTGGCCAAATTCAGGATAGAAATTTTTAGTTCTTCCCACAAAACTTATGGTGGGGGGGGTACACACATGCATGCACATGCTCACTTAACCAGTTGTAGGCAAAAGCAATGATGAATTCATGAGGACAAAGGGAAAGAGAAGATTTACTTATAACAGTTCCTTCACTGATCAAATAAAGGTTCACTTTTAAATCATTTATTTTGGTTGGCATTCAGCCATTCAGAGAGCTAGCTAATCATTCTGTCAGGTTGGCAGTCTGTTCTGGGTTCTTGGTGTGATCTTGGCTGAAGAATGACAAAACACACCAATAGCAAGGCCAGCATGAAACAAAGTTTATTGAGAAAGAGCAAGATAGGTTTATAGAGCAAGAGCAAGGTACATTCGCCACAGATGATGAATGGTCCCCTGTTTTAACAAGAGGCTCTGGATATGGTCTGGGTCCTGTTTTATATTTTCTGGATTGGGCCCTTTTGGTGGTTCATGGTTCAAACATCACCATTGAACCACTTTGATGGACAGTTAATGACATGATAATTAGCCTCAGGTTACTCTAAGTCATTTTCCAGATGCTACTGTTCCTGAGCTGCCTGGCCCTTAGGCTGGGGAATTAATTCCCTGCTTTGTTTTGCAGATTTCCGGGGTACTTCTCCTTCCCTCAAGTGTGGCAGTTGCTGAGGGCAGGATCAAGGTGGGACAGCACCCTTGTCCTTCTTCCCCAGGTGTGGCAATTGCTTGAGGCAGCACCAAGGTGGGGTGTCCACTTTTGTTCCTAGGAGAGCTGGAGGTCCCTCGCTATCTACCTAACAATTCCACAACTGTTGACCAAGGGCCTATGTGCTCTTGGTGATAACAGTTATAGTAACAGTGAAGTAGGTAGAAATGGCCTCTGCCCTCTGTGATCTCAGAATGTGTTGGAAGGAAAGGTATGTAACAAAATTGAAACAAATATAATAAATTATGATAGTGCCGTTGGAAAAATTTAAGGTATACCAAGATACCTTGAGTGGGGCATTTAAATAAGACTTGATATAATTAGAAAAATAATACTTAGTTTTCATCATAGAAAACAGCATCTACAGATTCTTTGGAACCTATCAGAAGGCTAGAAAGAAGTGAAGATAGTGTAAGGTAGGTGGTAAGCAATGAGGTTGTACAGTAGATAGTGGCCAGATCTGGGAGGACTTTGAGAGCCATTGTTATGGATTCAGGCTTTATCCTAAAGGCATGTGAAGCATGGAAAAACATTAAGTAGAAGAATATCCCATACCTGGATTTTGTTTTGGAAACAAAATGCTGGTATTAGGATAGATGATATACTACGGAACGGAATTACTGGATGAGTTAAGATTTGGTGTTTATTTATTTACTTTTTTCAGATAATCAAGCAAGAAATAATCACTGCTTGGGCTAGAGTTTATAAATTGTTGTCGGAGATAAGTGAGGAATTCAATAGGTATTTACGAGATAAGCCTTGGAGAATGATTGGATATTAACTGTGAGGGAGATGTCAGAGATAAGCCCCAGGATTCTAATGTAGATCACTGGAAACACAGGAAAGTATTTCAGGGAAAAGGGAATAAATTCAGTTTCAGCATCATTTATCTGTGGGATATGTGATATTCTAGAGGTGATTTTTACAGGCACATTTTTAAAAGAATTCAAAAACCATTTTTATTCATTGGAATATAATCAGAAAGTCTCAGAAGTTCACAGAGACCACCACAGTGTGACAGGTTCTGAACTCTACCTAATTGTCTAAAATGGTCAATAGCCTATGACCCAGTGTACTAGTAAATGGTAAAGAAAATAAAATTTAAAAATTTCTATGAATAAACTGAGCAGGGATAATTGAGTGTTAATTTGCTGAAATTCTTCCAAGAAAAAAAGTTGAACTCATATTTCTTTAATACAGAAAAAGGACAGATTCTGAACACTCTACTGTTATGTTTTAGAGGAGTTTAGTCAAATACCTAGGAAGCAAAACAAGGGGTTACAGACCTCCGGCTCTAGCTCAGCTCCTTCATTAGTGGGGTGATCTTTCACAAGGTACTTATCCTCTCTGGGTTTTATTTTCTTTATTCCACTCATAACTTGTGAAAAACAGCTGCATGGCTCCCAATTAAAATCTAACTTATATACTTCTAGTTCCAAAACTAGTTTAAAAAAAAACTCTTTAGACATTGACAAGAAAAATATGTAGATATATGGATATGAATATTTAGAAAGCAATGGAAATGTTTACCAGAGTCTATTGAAGAAACAACAAAAAAGAAATATTTTCTTAAAAATCTTCTCCACCCTGGACACCTCATTACCATTTACAAGCCTGGCATCTATTTCTCAAATCCCTTTCTGCTTTTTATAAATTGCTTGTCAATTCTCTAAAGTCTCCAGCAATTCATTCTCTAATCACCTAACTCTTTTTTCTGTGAAATTTATTTTTTTTATTATAATAACTTCTTGTCTTTATTTTAAAATATAAATATTTCTAGTTTCTTTAATTATTTTATTTACCCTTCTGGATTTCTCTGCTCTATATAGAAATTTTAATAAAAGATTGAGGTAAAATAAAAACAATAAAAACAACTCCTGGGTTCTCAGATGATTTGTGATCTATATCCACATGAAAAGGTAGGGGAACTGTGGGAGTGAGGAGGTGAGAGAGGAAACAAAACCTGGAAGTCATATTAGGCAGGGGGAACAGAGGCCCTAAATTTAAATTTTTATGGTAGCAAAAAATGAACTTTAAGGATGCCTGCAAGTCTAACATGTGAAACAATTATATCATATTCCCATCTACTATGCTAAAGAATATTTATTTATGGAGTATTAATTGAATTCTATATTCTGTCCAAGCATGGCTAATTGATTTTACACACTGACATTTTCTTTATCTCGACTGTAGTTTCACTGTGTTCCTTGTGTCAGATTTATTTAAAGTCTGTCAAATTTATTTAAAGACTGTCTTGATTTCTTCCAATTATAAAGATATTCAATAGATACTCTGTAACTGCTCAAAATATAACATCAAAGATTCATTTTTCTTTTATCTGGCAATAAAAAAATAGGATATGCATAGGTGCTGATGTTTGAAATATTAAAAATCCAGTATAAGTAAAATAAGGTTGAACCTCTGTGATAATTTTGGGAAATGTATATAGATGACTTATTATTTCAACACACTACCATATCAAAAGCTAAAAATAACCTAAATGGTACTGAAATTTAAAGATATACCTAAGTTGAAAGAAACAGAGATGCATCTAAGTTAAAAATAATAGACTGTTAATATCCAAGTCATGATTGACAATGAATAAATAAAAATTAAGTATGTTTGAATATAGTATTGTAACAGAGGGAATGACCTAAAAACAAACAAACAAACAACAAAAAAAAAAACTGCAAAAATGTCTCTTTAAAACTTCCCCCACTCTTTTTAACGTGCATCCTTGCCTCAGGCCAGTACTAGGGAGGAGCAGGGAGAAGGCCTTTTGTTCTTATCCCAAGTGGCACCAGCGAGGTAGGCAGCTGGCAGAGTTCACAGGCTTTGTCTTTGGCAGAGATGGGACAATTTGAATAGTTAACCACAGTAATTGCCTGAAACTGAAAACTGAAAACCCATCCTTTAAAACCCCTATATTTTTGCCTATGTGCAGGAAATTTGGATTTTGAGATGAGAATGTCTACCATTTTTCCTCCTTTGCTGGCACAGCAAAATCTCTTTCCTCAATCCCCCAAGCAATTGTCTTCATTCTTCCCATTCAGCCTCATGGACAAGTGTCAAGTTTTTGGTAACAATATTAGGATGCTTTTTTGTGACCAGATCTTAACATAAACCACTTACAATATATATCAAGACCAAATTTTTGTTAAAAAAATAATTAATAAAATAACATTATAAGGGATTCTAAAACAAAAGAGATTAGACCCAAATGGAAATCATAAGTAGATAGAAAAGTTAAATGCACATTTGTACACACTTACAGATAAACATATTAATCATATGATTTATCCACCATACTACTAATATGATCAATTACTATGATTTATTTTCAGTTGGCAAACCAACATTGCATTCCTGAGGTAACTCAACTTTAGCCATTATGTATTAATTACTCTTTTTATACATTAATATATTTTGTACAGAAATATCTTAAGGACTTTTACATATATTCTATACGTGATATAGGTCTGTGGTTTTACTTTATTCTTGTAATATTTTAGTCTAATTTTGGTACCAAGTTAATATTGATTTCATAAAATGAGTTGGTAGGGTTCCACATTCAGGCTTTTGATTTCATTTTGTTCTAATTTGGTAATATGTGTCTTTCCAGGAATGAGTTTCCTTCAACAGGGCTATCAGGTGTGGGGACAGATGTCAGGTCCTGTGTTCCTTGGTTATTGGTTTCGGGTACTGAAGAATGGTTACTGGTACTGAGTTGATGGAGCAAATGAGCAGACCAAGCAGATGCAAGCAAGCAAAGTGTCAAAGTTTATTAAAGCATAATACATTCCATAGAAGAAATGGATCAACCACCATGAGTGGAGGAGACCCTGAGTTTAATAAGATTTTGCCTTTTATGCTGATTCCCTAATTTTATGTTAAATGGGAGTGGAACAGTCATGTTTTTTCTTGGAAAAAGGTGGAGAATCCCCAAATTGGTGAATCCTCCCCATTTTTAACCTTCTAAGGTAATTTTGGGGGGTTGCCACAGTATTTGTAAACTGTCGTGGAGTGGGTAGCTGTGATTTTTACAATGTTAATGAGAGTAGGTCACTTGAGGATACTGTCACCTTACTTGTACGCTTGCTCCTTGATCATATCTCCACTTTGTGGCCTTCCTACCTCTCTCTGGTTAGTCAGTCCTCGGAGACCCCTATCATAGACCAAACATCTGTTTGGTCCTTGGGGACTCCTTGACATATCATCTGTTCCTTCTTGGAAGCCCCCTTTCTTGTCAATTTGTTCTTCTGAGTAGACAAAGCATCTCCTAATGCCATCTATTTCTCAATAGAAACCGTATACAAATCATCTGTTCCCCTTCCTCCTTGTCTCAACTTAACAAGGCTGTCACATTTACTGTTGTAAACTTATTCCTATATCTCTTTATTATCTTTCAATGTCTCTAGGACCTATAGGGATTTTTCTACCTTTTATTCCTGATGTTGCAAGTTTGCATATTTTCTTTGTGTTTCTTGATCAGTCTGGCTAGAAATTTGTCAACTTCATCAATCATGTCAAAGAACCAGCTATCAATTTCACTGATTTTCTTTATTTGTCTGTTTTTAATTTCATTAGTTTCTGTTCTGAACTTTATGACTTATTTTTTCTAATTTGTGTTTAACTTTTTCTTTGTTTTCTAGCTTCTTTAATTGGGGCCATAAGTTATTGCTTTTATGTTTCCTAATATAAACATTTAAAGCTATACAATCTTAAATTGATATGCTATATTTTCAGTATAACTCATTGCAAAGTATTTTTAAATTTCCCCATTTTCTTCTTTGATAAATCATTTACTTAGAACTGAGCAGTTTAATTTTAAAATATTTGCAGATTTTTAAAAAATATTTTTGTTATTGGTTTCCAAATATATTGTGGCCAGAAAAATGTTTGTATGGTTTCAATTCATCTACATTTTTGATATTTGTTTTGTGGCCCAGGGTTAGGGTCTGTCCTTTATGCTAATTGCTAATAATATAGTAAGCTGGAGGTGGAATATTCATGTCTTTTCTAGGAAATGGGGGGAGATTCCCGGAATCATGTGCCCTCCCATTTTCTGTTCTTGTATGGCTGGCTCTAGGACTGTGGTGGCATTAGAGGGTGTGATTTTCACTATGCTAATGGGGAAAGGTTACCTGCGGACAGGTTCTCTATTCCTCTGCACACGTCCCAGGAGAGGGAAGTCCCTAAACTGCCATTTCACGCTGTTGTGGTTTTTATTCTTTATCCTCACTGGTCCACGCCACCTGCATATCCAACCATCCATCCGGCCACCTGAATGCCCTCAGCCCTACCTTACAGGTTCCTGATGTTTTTTAGACAACTACTATAAAAAATTGGCATCTAAACCCAGATTGCCTGGTACCCAAGTAGTCTTTGCATGTCCGCACTGGTAAGATTTCTCTCATGCATGTCCTATAGGAGAGAGAGGAAAACAGTGCAGGATCCACCTCTGGGACACATGTGCTCTCACGGCATGTACCCACCAGCACACTTCTTTGTGGCATGCAGTGAGGATTGGGGACCTCTGTGTTTGTTTGCTGACTTTTGGCTTACAAGTTTAGCAGTAAAGTCTTTTTTGTCAGTATTCTTAGTTCTTAACGTATATTGTGAAATTGGCCCATGCCAACTTTGCATGACAAGGTACCAATGCTGAGACCATTATATCTGATATGTGACTAATATCCACCTATTATGTATACTCTATCTGTCATTTTTCAGTGACATTCTAGACTTATTCTGATCAAATTACTCCATACTTTGTTAAAATAGTAAAGGTGAAGAAAAATCAACGAAAGTACTATTAATAAATATTTATACCAGAGGGGCTAATTTTTTCCCCTAAACTTTGTCTTTCACATCTTAAATGATGGCTATATAATGGTAGGCAGCTATTTGTAAAAAAGATGAATTCTGTCTAGACACCACTTATTTTGTCTATAATGATACCAAGAATTCTGTTTTATTTAGATTTTTTCCTTTTATACTAATCAGAAAATTGTTTTAACATTATACACATATAATTTTAATCATCATAAACATATTAGGTATATAGTAAGTCTGTGTAATATATGGTAAATATGATTGAAAAGATAAAAAAATGAAATGTTTAGGTTGCTCCAAAGCATGAAACAATTCTCCATAATTCACTTATCTTTTTTACCAGATATAATCACTCATGTCTTCCAAACTGCTAACTGTAAGCTACTGTTACATTCTAATATTGCAATAGCAATATACACAATCCACTGTTTTTAATAATTATCATTTATAAAGAATGGAGGCACTATACATACAAATAGAAAGCTAGAGGGAGAAAGTCTACTTATAGTTGTAATATAGGTATAAAAACTATAGAAAAACATTATAATGTGGCATTCTACTATAGATTATCCAACTTTTTTAACAATTGATAAACTTTCAGGGGAATTGCTAGTGGTTAAAAATCTGAGGGTACATATTAATTAGTTGCACTCATACCACTTACAGCCATTTAAGGTGTGCATTACCTTCCTGCCTCCTCAGGGACTATTATTGTTTTAAGGGCTAAAGCCTACACAGGCAGTCAAGAGTGTGACAGAGACAGCAGGGGCCCACTCTAAAGCTGCTGAGTCCATCTGTCATAGCAAGGATTTTAGCATTTACTTTAAAATCAAATTTCCATTCCAAAATGTAATTTCTCTAACCACTAACTCTTGCAACATTATATTAATATATTTTTACCCTGTTGCTATTTCTGGAGCTACTAGTCATGACTAGGTCTACATTAAAATTTGACTGAAGGTGCATGCATGTATTAAATCTGTGGGTACATTGAACTTTATTTTATTTAAGAAGAATGGAGAATGGAGTATTTTAGGGAATAAAATAAATATATAATTGCTATACACATTCCAAATAATGCATTTTCCCAAGAATTTTATACTGGTAATTTTCAACATTCAGAGAGGATATCTATTTGGATTTTATAATAAATACCATTATTAATAACAACAGTACAGTTTATATTAAAATAATAGTTAATAACAATTTTCTGTTGATCAGAAAACAAAATGTAGCTAATATATTCCGTAATATATGTGTTTGTGTGTATGTGTGTAATAGCACATGTATACTATATGTATGCATATACACACATTCGTACACACACTATACATACACACACAGAGATATATGGTATGCATATATATCTGATGAACTATCAGTTTGTGGGGGAATATGTATACATACACATAGTGATTTGTGTAGAGATGTGGACTATATCCTCATTGATGTATGTATAAATTCCTATATGCATAATTTTTGTGATATAATATCATAAAATCTTTAGTGCCTACCATGTGTCAATCACTGTACTCTTAGCTATGCAAATTATTTCCCCTAATTTTTTTTCTAGCCTATATATTCATGATCCTCTAATTCATTCCAAAAATAGGATAAGATATAAAGAATTTAAAATGCTTGATTGAATGAAATTGTAGTCAATATATGATTGAGAGAAAAAGCAGGCAAAAGAGTTATATATTCAATACCTCTTAGTTGGTGAGAGTTATTTTCGTAAAAAAAAAAATTTCCCACCTTATCACTCAACAATATATTATTTCTACTAAGAATGAAATGAAAAGTGATGCAATCATTTGATGGAATATTTGTTCACTCTGACAGGTAAATAGTTTAGGAAAAGAAAATTAATGTTGATTTCATCAAAGAAAAACAGTTTTTGAAAATCAATCAGCTCTCATACACGGCTAAGAAAATACTCAGTGCTTTTCAAGTCATCAAATGCTTTCACTAAATGTCTAAAACTACAAGGTAATTAAAATGTCAACTAGCATTTTTATTAAGCATTTTTCTGGTTTTAAAAAGAGATATGTTATGGAATAGTCTCTCTTCTAGATTTATGTAGTCTTGGTCAAAAGGAAGAATGAAACAAGTCTCTGAAGAGCTGCATCTCTAACTGCAAGTATCCCCACGTATTTATATGTGAGCAAGCTCAGTCTGTCTCTTCTCTGACATTCCCCAGATGACTATTCAATATTTACAGGCTGTTTTGTTGAACCAGCAACAAATTGGTCAGAATTAGAATTTGCTATATTTTATTAAAAGACAGGCAAAATTACAATTTCAACAACAACAACAAAAAATCTGATTCCAAACTTTCATTTTTGTACATGTTGGATCTAAAATAAAGTGCCAAAAGGACTATACAAAATTAGCCATCTATTCTTTGGCATATCTTTTTTCACAAAATTCAGAGTTCCTTTCACTATGGCACACGTTACATACTGAAGCTTTAGGTGCACAAATCTGGCATAAACATAGAGATTTGTTCTTACTTATTTTTATATTGCATGATAGTTAACATAAAGTAAAATGCACCAATGTTCTGTTCAATCACAATGACAATGAGGATGACAATTTAGTGTTCTTTTCATGTACTCACCATCCTTGTGCCTGCACAAAATAAAAATATTATTGTCAATGTGGCCTGTAGAAAATGCTTAACTGGGCAAAATTTTTGAAAATTCTTATAAAATGTGAGTTGTAAATAATATTATTTATAATTGAGTTTTCTGATAGCAATAATTCATGCTAAGTGTATTCTTTGAACTCTATCAGCCAGATATGAATGAGAAATGGGCTATTTTCTTGAGGATTGGAGTAGAAGTGGCAGATATATCCACACTTAAAATTACTTTTTTATTTGCTGCAAAACACTTGGAAGTCCTGAAGCATATTAGCCAACCAGAGTTGATGCATCTATTCAGTATTGAAAGGTAGATCACAGTATTGTTTGATGAGGTTTCTTGAAAGTCTCATGTTTTCACAGGCTTCTACGAATTTTCTGCCTTTAACTGATTTAATACAGCCAGGATTTAGATGTGTTCAAGGAGTGATTAATATAGCAGGTAAAAATTTTTACAAGTCCAATCATGAAGAATTTTGAATACCATTCTAACTTGTTTGATCTTCTATTAGCTATGTCAGGTCACCAAAAGGTATTAGTATGAAAATAATATGATTGTTTTTATTATTTCAGAAGACCACTCTGAAAATAACAAAGAAACCACATTGACAGGAAATTAGATTGCAAGTAGGAAGGAAGACAATTGTGAAATATGTGAGAAAAAGAACTGTTGCTTAGAATGTACTTATTAGCAACTATTTACAAACATCATTAAACTAGTTGATAATCATGAGAATAAGAAGTATAAAAGCAGAAAATATGGGTTCTCAGGCAGAACAAAACAAGTAAAGTGAGCATAGGATAATTATGCTCAAAGTAAGAGCATATTTCTTTCTTCTCATAAATGTTAATACACACTGATTCTCCTGGAAATGAAAAAGGAAAAGAAGAATGGATAGAAGAAATTGATCTAAAGAATACTGATATCTTTGGCTGTGCAGAAGCTTTTTAATTTGATTAGAGCAAATAGACAATCTACAGAATGGGAGAAAATATTTGCTCTCTACACCTCTGACAAAGGTCTGATAACAAGAATCTACCTAGAACTCAAAAGAATTAACAAGAAAAATCAAACAACCCCATTTATAAATGGGCAAAGGAGATGAACAGAAACTTCTCCAAAGAAGACAGAATAATGGCCAAAAAACATATAAAAAATGTTCATCATCTCTAATCATCAGAGAAATGCAAATCAAAACCACAAT
>CAUYRT010040598.1:0-11569 GCA_963574885.1 Lepilemur ruficaudatus
AAAAATATATAGAAAAAATTAGCCGGGCATGGTGGCACATGCCTGTAGTCCCAGCTACTTGGGAGGCTGAGGCAGAAGGATCGCTTGAGCCCAGGAGTTTGAGGTTGCTGTGAGCTAGGTTGATGCCACGGCACTCTAGCCTGGGCAACAGCATGAGACTCTGTCTCAAAAAAAAAAAAAAACAAAAAAAAACAACTTTGCTTCATGTTAGAACATTCCTCCTCTTGGGCCAGGCACTGTGGCACATGCTTATAATCCTAGCACTTGGGGAGGCTAAGGCAGGAGGATCACTTGAGGCCAGGAATTGAAGACCAGCCTGAGCAACATAGTGAGACCCCTTCTCTACAAAAAATTTAAAAACTAGCCAGTTGTGGTGGCATGTGCCTGTAGACCTAGCTACTAGGGAAGCTGAGGCAGGAGGATCACTTGAGCCCAGGAGCTTGAGGTTGCTGTGAGCTTTGATGATGCCACTGCACTGTAGCCCAGGAAATAGAGCAAGATCCTGTCTCACAAAAAGATAAATAAATAAAAGTACATTTCTCCTCTGGATTTCTCAATGTTGTAATTAGCTAGGATCCTATTCTCCAAGATTCTATACATTATGTCTTAGAGCAGGAATTCCATTGCTGGGTACAACTTGATTCCCATCCATCTCCATTTCCAGCTAGAGACAGTTTTAACCAAAACCTTATGTTTAAAGAATTCCTCCAGGGTGTTTGAAGTCACCACTCCATCTAAGGAGTTTCCCAAAACCCAGCTCAGCAGGCCTCAGCTGCACTAAGATGGCGACTCCCTTGTATCAGTTCGTAGCCCAGAGACAAGTTGAAGCAAATAAGCAACATGTAAGATGTCAGAAATGCTTGGAATTTGAACATTGGGCTTATGAATGCATAGGAAAAAGAAAATATCTACATAGGCCTTTAAGAACAGCAGAACTAAAAAAAGCTTAAAGAAAAAATAAAGATAATTATTATAACAAAGCATAAAGAAACTAATGTAGAAAGACCAAGAAAAACAGGTCTAAGAGTGTAACCAGTTCCAGTAGCAATAGCAGTGGTGGTTCCGCCAGTGATTCTTAATCAGAGAGTGAAAGAAACGTCTGCCTCATCCTCAGAAGACAGTGACACTGATGAAAACTCCTCTAGTTCGTTGTTTTCAGCCTCCTCCACAACCTCTACCTCCTCCTCTGGTTCAGACTCACCTTCCAGATCTTCCAGTAGCATCAGCACCAGAACAGATAGCACTTCTAGGGAAGAACCACAAAAGAAGAAGAAAAAGTAGAATTACTTCATCTATATTGGACTGATGGACTGAAAACATTAATGTAATTCTCAAAAGGGAATTTAGGATATGTTATGGCCAAATAGGTTAACTAGTAAAAATATCTAGAATTCAAAAGTGTCTAAATGTTTTACATTGTAAAAGCGTAAAGAGTATTTATAATGAATTATACATACTTTTATTTTGAAGCTGAGTCTTGTTTTTCTTTTTTGTCTTAAAATATATCTCTAGAACGTGTTCAAAGCTGAAATCTGTAAATCTGTTTTTGTGATTAAACTTGTCTTTTCTCCTTCTGAAATAAATACCATACTCTGTTACATGTTAATGATTTGTATCACCCTTGTTTTCAGGACAGTACATCAGAATATCTGGCGATGAATTTCTGATGCTTTTGGCTGTGTGTTGCCATATAAGATTTAATACATTGTTACTATAAGCTTAAGTTTTCCTACTATTAATGAATGTGGTCCATTTTTATGTTTATATTCAGAATATTATTGTTTGTCCTAAATGGTAAGTTCTAGGAACCTATCTTTCAAATGCTGTAAGTTTCAAGTTGGTATGTTGTATCGTTCATTTTCTTCTGGTTCCTTAAGTTCTTTTAAATCACTATTTTATCCTTTTCTGAGGAAAATCATTCTAGAGGAACCTAAAAAGGGACAAAAAATCTGAAATTACTTAAGAGTCCAATCTCAGTGCCTTCTGATAAATTTATGTATTAGAAAACAAAGCAACCATGTACAAGGCTAACTTAAGGAAAATTGCTATAAGTATCTTGTGTATTAACATGCTATAAAAGGTACTATGCAAAGAGGAAAAAGGTAGGAGGAAGAGTGGTCATTTTTATAGAAAGTTAGGGCAATATTTGTCAACTTTTATTAAAACTTGTTTTAAGCTTTCGTAAAGATTGACTTTTGCCATTTTTGCAACTATGGTATTACAGTTGATATGATAACTGGTTGTGTATGACAGTTTACTGCATAAATATGAATGACTGGGATTAATTAGATTTATTATAGCACACACTCAGTTGAAATGAAAGGTTAAATTTTCATTTAACTAGAATGGTTAAAGGTTAAAAAGGAAAGACTGAACAATATTTCTTAAAAGTAAAATACTCGTTGTGGTGAGATTGGTTTAACATCACATTATTCTGTGAAGTCTTTTAAACTTTTTGGAAAGAGGTAGAAAAATCTTAATCTGAGTTATATGTAGGTTTTTAAAACTATAAATGTTAAATCGTTTTTTATATTTTTATGAGAAAGGAGTAGAAAATTATTTGTGAAGAAAATGGGCTTTTGTTTAAATGTTGAAATAATGTATGTTATGAGTTTACAGAGCCTATAATTACTTGTAAGTTTTATAGAACCATCTGTTTTCAGTGATTATAAATAAACTCTGAAAACATCGTTTCAAAGGCTCCATACAGAATGGATCACTTGACAGGTAGATTTAATAAATTACTAATCAAGTACATAACACCTAAAAGAATTCTCCTAACATCAGCCCCAACATCTTTAAAAATTATATCAATATTTAATAGTGCTTATGTTTTTAAATATTATAGTTTCTATTCACGGACACTATGAAAAAGAATGATGCTGGTATCTAATATTACTGCAATATTACTACCTTAATATTTTGAAAAATATGTAAAGTGTCAAGCTTTATGTATTCAGATAATTAGACTGTAGGTACTCTACATGAGTATCCTAGAAAAAGTTCAAAACAGATTAAACATACTTACTGTTAATTGGGAGAGATTTGTGTGAAAGCATGTTAACTAGAAAGGCAGCATATTATGAGCTGTCAGAACACAGAAATACCTTTGTTACAGGCTGGGTGCGGTGGCTCACGCCTGTAATCCTAGCACTCTGGGAGGCCAAGGTGGGCGGATCGCTCAGGGTCAGGAGTTCGAAACCAGCCTGACCAAGAGCGAGACCCTGTCTCTACTAAAAATAGAAAGAAATTAATTGGCCAACTAAAAATATATAGAAAAAATTAGCTGGGCATGGTGGTGCACGCCTGTAGTCCCAGCTACTCAGGAGACTGAGACAGAAGGATCGCTTGAGCCCAGGAGTTTGAGGTTGCTCTGAGCCAGGCTGATGCCATGGCACTCTAGCCCGGGCAACAGAGTGAGACTCTGTCTCAAAAAAAAAAAAAATTTTTTTTTTTGTTGCAAAGAGCTGCTTTGCAGCTTTTATGTTATTAATACATGTGTTTTTGAATATGCATTACAATGTAATTCATTTCACTTGTACGCAAGTGCTTGGCGGGTTAAATGAGATAGATATAAGCCATCTGAACTCCTGGCCTAAGGTTCCATTCTCTTTTTCCTTCTTCTCTTTTACTGAGTCACATTTCACCTGCCCATCCCTTGCCCCAACATGAAATTTTTGGGTGTCTATTGACCTGTTTTCTGACAATCATGTAAGGAGATTAATGAGTTGATTTTATAGTATTTGTGTATTCCTTTTTTTCTTTTTTAAATTACTTGGCATTATTGTACAAAAAGAATCATTAGAAACTAATTATATTTAGCAAATTTAATAAACCATCTTAAATAGGAGGTCCTGAATTCTCAGACCAGTGCCTTCAAAACTGTATTTTGTGGAAACTGGAGTCCAAGGAAGTGCTTGAGGGGCCACAGGGATCCTAGTCCTGAGAACAGCTCCAATTTATTTGTTTTTTTGGTTTTTGAGACAGGGTCTTATTCTGTTGCCCAGGCTAAAGTGCAGTGGTGTCATTATAGCTCACTGTAACCTCACACTTCTGGACTCAAGGGATCCTCCTGCCTCAGCCTCCCAAGTAGCTGGGACTATAGGCGCACACCACCACACCCAGCTAATTTTTTATTTTTCATAGAGACAGTGTCTCACTGTGTTGCCCAGGCTGGTCTTGAACTCCTGGGCTCAAGCAGTCCTCCCACTTTGGCCTCTCAAAGTGCTGGCATTGTAGGCATGAGCCACCACGCCTGGCCCCAGTTTATGTTTCTTAAATTGGCATTCCAAACAAAATGTTGTTGCTAAAATTGGTTCTAATGCACTGATGAAGAAGAATGCAAGAAAAACTACTCTTCTAGAGTATTTCCTGTAATTGACTTGTGGTCACTTATGTTATAGCCCACAATTGATGAGAAGATTCAGCTGGTACCCAAAGCACAGCTAGGCAGCTGGGGAAAAGGCAGCAGTGGTGGAGCAAAGGCAAGTGAGACTGGTAAGTACCGAGTGTCCCTCCTCAAACCTAGATGTGGTCTGTTGGTGTTCTCCTTACAGCACATTCCCACAGTCACTGAATAATGATTTTAAGAAAACATCTTCCAAACTTTTATTGGTGACCCTGTCCTTCTAATATAAATCAAGAGTTTCCTCCTGTAAGTATCTTTAATTTTAAATATTTAAAAAAAGTCTTTTACTTCAGTTAGGCTATTTAATTAACACCTTGATTTTTTAGGTTCCCTTGTTCACAAATCCAATATAGTTAGAGTAATTACTGGAACCCCAAATTAAAAGGAAAACTAATTATGCTGATAGAATCTTAATATGTAGAAATATTTAATCACAAGGAATTGTAAAAGAATAAAGAACTGGATTGAAACACTTTCAGAATCTTTATTAAAAAATTAGATTTTGAGAGATTTGACTTTAGGACTGAAAATGTTTGGAACATCACAAACACATCCCAATAGCTGAAGAAGCCCAATGGAAAGAAGAAAAGTTTCAGTGTTAACCTTCTTCCCATATGTCCGTTCTACTAAATATTTCAGCCTTTTTTCCTTTAAATTTTTAAAAATTTCATGACTCATTTAAATCCACATGCATATTTTTACATGCACGAGGTCATAGCATTTACGTTGATTAGCTTTGTTAAAGGGCAGTGGTCTCTGTTTCTGCTTTGCTCCCTTACCTCCTATTTACCACTCCCACCCCTGCGCGCTGACAGAGGTAATTATGTTTTTAAAGGAGCAAATGGTCGTAATGAATAAAGATTTCTAAACCTTCCTTTACATACAAATTTCCTATTTAACACTTTGCTTCTCAGAGGATGGTGGATGGACCAAGAGATGGCATCACCTAAGCTGCTTAAAAAATGCCTGGTCTCGGGCCCCACCCAGGGAGGCAGGTGACTGATTGCATTTAAGTCATGTGATTCGTATTTTTTTCTAAATCTCAACACCTGTAGATGCCTTACGGTCAAGTGCTTCCAGTTTAAACAGATTCTCTGCTCTGCAACCTCCAGCATCTTCAGGGTCCACGTCATCCACGCCTGTAGAGTTTGATTCCCGAAGGACCTTAACTAGGTGAGAATCCTGCTTTTTATCTTTACTCAAGGCTATCCTGTTTGCCAATATGAATGTCTACGTGTCTGTCTGTCTGTCTCTCACACACACACACCCATATACATCCACAGGAGTTATGATGATAGTCTTTGTAGATGCATTCCCTTCTTCCCTAAAATTGATTTCCTTCTTTAATCTTCACATGCTATAATTTCTGAGATAGAAACATAACTTGGTGGTGGATTTGGGATAGGATGGAAGAGAAGGGCTCCTTATGAAAAGCCAGACCTATTGAAACAGCGCTGGAGTCACGTCTAGGGTCTCTCCATGCTAATGCCCTAGGATGCTCTAGAATAACCTAGCACTCTGAAACATGTGCATTAAAGAACATGATAACCCATCCATGCGTTTCTCTCTCACACTGTTCTTCAAGTTATGTTTGAGGTGGTTCTTTAGTTTTCACTAATCTCTGTATTCTACCATCATCCTACTTCCACTTTTGTAGGATTGACACAGTGAAGTATTCTTTTGGCTTGTTTATATAGAATGAATAAGGATCTGTAGTGACAGAATAAGATTTTTGATATAAACACTTTTAGAACTGAAGTTTCTTTGAGCTTTCAACTTTTATTTTTTCATTACTATAATTAATTTGATCTGGTAGACTTTCTAATCTATGTTACTTATTCCCTTGGCTTCTGAAACAAAGTGTACTTAGCACAAGTCAGCTTTTCATGAAGACTTGCATTGGCATGGAGCGTCATTTGTCTAATGGAGATATTTGTGGCTCTTTGCCCTGCCATAAATTTCCCCACTGGCTGTGCTTTTTAAGTACTTGTATACATTCTTTCACAGTGGTTAGACCACTGTCCTACCTCTGAGTCTTTCTGTTCTTTCTCTTTTAATTTGTTAATTTTTTTTTTTTTCTTTGAGACAGAGTCTCACTCTGTTGCCCGGGCTAGAGTGCCGTGGCGTCAGCCTAGCTCACAGCAACCTCAAACTCCTGGGCTCAAGCGATCCTCCTGCCTCAGCCTCCCAAGTAACTGGGACTACAGGCGTGCACAACCATGCCCGGCTAATTTTTTCTATATATTCTTAATTGGCCAGTTAATTTCTTTCTATTATTAGTAGAGACGGGGTCTTGCTCTTGGTCAGGCTGGTTTCGAACTCCTGACCTTGAGCGATCCACCCGCCTCAGCCTCCCAAAGTGCTAGGATTACAGGCGTGAGCCAGTGCGCCTGGCCTTAATTTGTTGCTTTGAACTGCCATGGGCCAAGGAGCTATTTGCCCAGCTGGTTAAAATTGTCTAGAAGAAGACTAAATTGGGAGATATATTGATTCTCTCTTAAAAATGAATAAAGTATATGAATTTGGGCAAAGACTGCTTCTGCTTGATCCTCAAATATTTTCCATACATTTGAAGTTTCTGAATAAATATCATTGTTTACTTTCGAAGATAATGATACCATGTTCTCAGGGTATTTGTTTTACTTCCATTCATTTAGCTCATACTTTTATGACTGTCTTCTTTTTTCTTAAAGATTTTTTTAAAACTAAAGTAAGGAATTACCATGAACATTTTAAAATTCTAAGTAGTATCTCTTTTATATTAGAAAAAAAGTTAAAGCATCTTAATAAATATTCTGATGATTTTACTTGTTTATATGAATGACTGTACTTCGAAATATAATTGGTGCCTCACACACCTAATGTTATCTGTAAAACATTCTGTATACTGTTAGAAAGTCTTACTGTTATTTTATAATTTGAATATGTAGGAGGTATACAGTTGTCTTTCTTTTAAAAAGTGTTGTTTTGTTTTTCAAGTCGTGGAAGCATGGGCAGGGAGAAGAACGACAAGCCCCTTCCGCCTGCAGCGGCTCGTCCGAACACTTTCGTGCGCGGCGGCAGCAGTAAAGACCTGTTAGACAATCAGTCTCAAGAAGAGCAGCGAAGGGAAATGCTGGAGACCGTGAAACAGCTCACAGGCGGCGTGGACGTGGAGCGGGACAGCGCGGAGGCTGAGCGCAACAAAACGAGGGAGTCGGGTGAGAGGCTCTTGCTGGGCAGATAGAGACAAAGATTCGGGATCTTAAATTTGGAAGGAAAAATACGAAGGAGACTTTGTACATGGATAGGTGTCGGAATCAGCACAAGATAGCAACCCATAATACTCAGCATCTTAGAAGTTAAAGGGCAGCCTCAGATTTTGTAACATAGTTCTCATCCCCTATATATGCCTTTCCTCAGCAGTTTGTAAATTTTCTTTTTTCTTTATTAAATGTTATGGTGATGAGGTCCTCTTGATGTATGGTAAGCAATCTGAATTTCTTACAAGTCCCCTTAGCACCCCACACTATACGTTGCTCTTAGAGTACACATGCTGCATAGACCCCCTCAAATGTGGGAAAATTCTAACACCATTGAATCACTGCAAGACAAACTGAAGAGAAGGTAGTAGATTATCTTCTGTTGCCTTTGCCTTCCTTAGCAACCTGTATTTTTTTGTATGTGCTTAGCATGTATATGCTTAGAGGACCTGCTCAGATAAAATGCTCTAAAAATTGCCTCATGTCTTTAACCTATCTATGTTTGTTTCCTCGTCTGTTAAATGGAGATAAGTTGTAGGTTGTACCTACCTTATAGGGTTATTATGAAAATTAAGTGAGAAATTAATACCTGTAAATACTTAGAACATTACTGGATAAATACAAAGTTTTCAAAAGGTATTAGATGTGAGGCCTAGGCAGGAGGATCACTTGAGGCCAAGACCCTGGGTAACATAGCAAGACCTCGTCTCTATCAAAAAAAAAAAAAAAAAAACAGCTGGGTGTGGTGGTACATGCCCATTCTCCTAGCTACTTGGAAGACAGGCAGGAGAATCACTCGGACCCAGGAGTTGGAGACTGCAGTGAGCTATGTTCACACCACTGCACTCCAGCCTGGGTGACAGTGAGAAAAGCGTTTTTGAGACAGTGACTGTCTCAAAAACCAAAAAAGGTATTAGATGTCATGTTGATAATGATAGTGATGAAAAATAATTTCAATTAAAGATAATTTTCAGCATCTTTTATCCTTAATCATAAAGTAATACTAGTTGTTCATAGCATTTATATAGCTTTCAGATTTGTTTCACTGTTTAAATTGTTTCTCATAACTAAAGTCTCTAAATGGATCTCAGAGGCAAATTGAAATGTTCTCTCCCAGTTGGTGTGGATTTCAGATAATACAACTTTAGGAGTATGTGGCTTTCTTATTCTTAGCAGTGGCTAAGTATTTTTGGAACATAACAGGAGAGGACATGAAAATGTCTTATGTGTAGTGAATAATGTAGCACAGCTGTCTTATGTGTGTTTATTGTCTGGGTCATTTGTTCATTCATCAAATGCACAGTGAGTGTGAAGCACTTTATCCCTCTTTTTGGCCTTCAGTCTGCTGGATCAGAAAGACCTTTATCAAGTAATTCCATGAAAAATACAAACTGAGAAAAATGTTATGAAGGGAAGGAATTTGGTTCTAAGAATGTATTTAACCAAGGAACTATCTAGAATTGGTGCAGGGGGGTGAGAGGGGCAGCTTCCCTCATCTGAAGGACCAGGAGGAATGAAAGGGTTTTGCAAAGAGGTTGGGCTGTGGAGCGGAGGGAAAGAGCATTCCACACAGTAGGAGCACTCCAAGCAAAGTCGTAGGAGGAGGAGCCATGGTATTAGGTAATTAAATATGAAATGTCCAATTTCAAATCAAAAGTGTAGTTTATTATATCCCAGACAAGAAGCAGCACAATTAAAGTATGCACCTAAACTTTCCACACAGATTTGTCATCTTAACTGTAGCATGTTTATACCCCAGCAAAGAAGCCTGGAGAGCAAGTGGCAATGAAATAGTCAAAGGCATTTTCCACAGGTTGTTGAGAATTGAATATTTTTCCTTGCAAGAAGTGGTCCAAAGCCTGAAAGAAGTGGTAGTCAGTTGGTGCAAGGTCTGGTGAATACAGTGGATGACAGAGAGGTTCCAAGTACAGCCTCTGTAGTTTGAGCAGCACTATTTGTGTGACATGTGGTCAGACTTTGTCTTGCAGGATGATTGGCCTGTCTCTATTGTCCAGTCTCGGCTGCTTGTCTGTAAGCATCCTCATCATTTCGTCTAGTTGGTTGCAGTAGACATCTGCTGTCATTGACTGACCAGGTTTCATGAACCTGTGGTGGACAATACCAGCGCTAAACCACCAGACAGACACCATTAGCTTTTTTTGATGAAGATTCCATTTTGGGCTATGTTTCAACACTCATTCTTTATCCAGCCATTGTGCTGAATGCTTGCAATTGTCAAAAAGAACTAATTTTTCATCACGTAACAATACGGTGTAGAAATGGTTTGCCTTTATGTCACGACAGCAAAGAAAGGCAAGCTTCAAGATGATTTCTCTTCTGACACTCATTTAATTTACACAGAACCCATCTATCCAGCTTCTTTACCTTGCCAGTTTGTTTCAAATGGTCCAATATTGTTGGAATAGTAACGTCAGACCTTGCTGCTATTTCACGCATAGGTTGAGAAGTATTCGCTTCCACTACAGCTTTCAGCTCATCATTATCCACCTTGGTGTCAGGTTGCCCATGTGGCTCATTTTCAAGATTAAAATCACCAGAACAGAACTTCTCAAACCATCGATGTATTGTGCGTTCATTAGCCACATCTTTCTCCAACACTCCGTTGATATTTCAAGCTGTCTGCACTGCATTGGTTCCATGACAGAACTCATATTCAAAAATAACACAAATTTTTACCAAAAATTTTGGTTTCACAAAAATTGCTCCAAAAAAAATTTTTGCAAGGTAATCATAAGCCAAGATGTGCATTTGAAAAACTGAGGCTATACCTTGACAATAAACACAAAAAAGAAGTGTCAAAGTGAAATATCAGAGATCTCAGTTGTCAAACTTAGTACTTAAGGAAAATCTGACATTTCATACGTAATAACCTAATATGTTCAAGCAGCTGCCCAAAGCCAGCGTGGCTCAGCTCATAGTAAGCCAGGCCCTGACCTGTGTAGGACCGTGAAGGCCTCATGTGTTCTTCATGGTCTAAGCAATGGGGAGCAATCAAAGTACAGAAAGGAACAAAAAAGCTCTGATTAGAAAAGTGTATCATGTCCCTAAATCTTTTTAAGTGTTGTAGATTATGAGGTTACTTAGAGCATAGATAGCTATTCTAAACTAAAAGTTTTCTGTTTTCTCCTTTGAGGTGTCTTGTTTTGTCAAACTCAAATCTATTAAATGCCTTTTCTCAAAAAACAATGTAAAAGCACATGAATGTTGTCAGTCATCCCACCATTTTGACAGTAATTTTTATCATTTTTACCTTTTCACTTCTGTTTTTAATCTCACTAGTAGTGAAACCAGAAATTTCAGCTGTGTCAGCCCCTGACAAGCCTGCATTATCAGAAGAAGAGATGGAGAAGAAGTCCAAGTCTATCATTGATGAATTTCTACACATTAATGATTTTAAGGTAAATGAGATTTTTAAAAAGAAGAAGAAAAGAAAGCAACAACAGGCCGGGCGCAGTGGCTCACGCCTGTAATCCTAGCACTCTGGGAGGCCGAGGCGGGCGGATTGCTCAAGGTCAGGAGTTCAAAACCATCCTGAGCAAGAGCGAGACCCCGTCTCTACTAATAATAGAAAAGAAATTAATTGGCCAACTAAATATATATAGAAAAAATTAGCCAGGCATGGTGGCACATGCCTGTAGTCCCAGCTACTCGGGAGGCTGAGGCAGAAGAATTGCTTGAGCCCAGGAGTCAGAGGTTGCTGTGAGCTAGGCTAATGCCACGGCACTCTACAGCCCGGGCAACAGAGTGAGACTCTGTCAAAAAAAAAAACAAATTTTTCATTAAATTAGAAAGGATCACTTTGTTTTAGGTTTTATTCTATTTTCATAATAAAACACTGTGGCCCCAAGGAAAACATTTTTTTTTTCTAGTGGGGCAATGTGTTAAAAATTGTTTGTTA
>CAUYRT010040602.1:0-43831 GCA_963574885.1 Lepilemur ruficaudatus
GGGCCATGCAGACTTTTATTGCTGTGACTCTGTCTCAGACAACCTTACTGACAATGAGTAGGGGTGATCTTCTATTGTTATGAAGATATGGCTGTCTCTGGGGGTGCATATCTCTGCTGCTGTCCTGACTCACAGCAGGGAGAAGACAGGTGTGGTCTTTTAGAGGTGACTGTTTCTCATTGTCCAAAGTTTCCCTGGCCCTGCTTTAGTGGTCTTCCTATCAGCCCCCCCCTTCCTGACATTCTGTTTTCTATCTACTGGTTGTTGTCTGTGGCTCCCACTACAGTCTACACCCCTTGAGAGCAGGGCAGGCATATACTCACTGCTGTGTCCCTCAGCATCCAGCACAGAGGCCTGGCACTTAGTAGATGCTCAATTAAAAGTCGCTGACAAGTGGTCCTGTGCTGGGAATGTTGACTGCTATGTGATGCAGTGATCCAGTCTTCAGTTTGAAGGAATGAGGCTGCCACTGACAGCAGTGGTCAGGAATGCATCTCCTCTTGTCCTGAAGGTCGGCCTCCTGACAGGTGTGGACTCTCACGTGTGGCTTGGCCACCACTGAAAACAGGTCCTAAAGGAAATTCAAGCAAATTTTCTTACTAGGTGACATTCCAGTTATAGAACTCTAGGCCAGTGATTTGCTACTGGGGACAATTTTGTCCCCAAGGGGAATTTGGTAATGTGTGGTGACATTTTTTGGTTGTCGTAATGGGGAGGCGGATGCTGCTGACATCTGGTGGGCAGAGGCCGGGGATGCTGCTAAATATCCTGTTAATACGATACACAGAAGAGCCCCACAACCAGGAATGATGCGGTTCAAAATGTCAATAGTGCTAGGGTTGGAAAACTCTGCCCAAGGCCTTCTCCTTTCTTTTCTGGAAGAGAAGAAGACGAGGAAGAGAGGAAGAAAAAAAAAAGACAGTACAGGAAGGTAAATGAAAAGAACTGACTTTTATTGCTCACCTAGGCTCCTGGCTCTGTGTTAGATACGCCACAGATTAGGGTATAACATTCAGTCTTCACAATGAACCTTTGACATGGGTATTATCATCCCCATTTTACAGGTGACAAACCGAGGCTCAGAGAGAGTAAGTAGCTTGCCCCAAGTTACACAGGTAGCACATTTGAACACCAGTCTGCCTTGTTTCAAAGCCCACATTCTTTCTACCAGACACACTGAGTCCCACAGGTGGTAGGATGTGGATGACTTTCTAAGGAAGTATATTGGATGAGAGGGAATGTTTTCAGGAAGAATGTAATTAACCTTTGGAATTAATTGGACCTCATTAATTTGGAATCTGAACAATTGACCAGGCTGAGGCTGACGTCTTCCTTTGCATGCCCTATGAAGAAGAGATTTGCACTGCATGGAGAAGACTGTAACGTGGGCATAGTGAGTCCTTTACGAGGACTGATGTTTCCAAGGCAAATATGGCAGGTCTAAACATCGCAGGACCTCAAATGGTAGCCACTGTTCTTTAGTAGTGTACCCTGGGAAGTAATAATGTCCCTAGCACTCTAAGTTCAGGAAGAGATCGTTTCCTGGTCTTAGTCATCCATTAACACCTTCAACGAATGTTTACCGAGCACTTGCTTTGTGGCTGATGCTGCTCCAGGGCCTTGTAGGGGACACCGTAATAAGACACACTGGTCTGACAAAGTCTATAGTCTATTTAAGGACAGACCTAAAATAAAAAGTTACCATAGCCTGTATGAAATGCTGCAACTCCAACATGAGTGATTTGATGGGAGACTTCAGGGGGACAGTAAGAATTCTGCTTGGGGAATACAAACAGGAAAAGCGTCCCTGAGGGGTAAAGACTGATCTGGGTTTTGAAGGATGAATAGAAGTTTCTTGAGTGGATATGAGAAATAAAGTCATATCAGGAAAAGGAAGCGATGGGGTAAAGGCCTTGTTGTGAGAGAACATGTAATTTTCAGAGGAAAGTGTATATTTATTTATAGACAAACAGGTGAGCCCCTACTGTGCGCTCGGTGTTGGAAACAGAAGAATAACAGAGACAAATAACTAAGTTAGTGTCAGAGCACGATGAGTGCTATGCAAAACAGGACAGGGTTGTACAACAGAGAAAAATGAGGACTGGAAGGGGGTGGCATTTGAATCAATACCTAAGTGGCTAGAATGAGCCAGTTATGTGACCTGGGAAGTCTAGATTCTTCCCTTCTCTTGCCTGAGGCTCCAGTCCCAGCATTTTAGGCAGTGAAGCCCACCTTTGTTATTGAGACCTCTGGGCCAAGGTGCCCAGGGCACAGGAAAGGTTACAGGGAAGGGCTGGGCCTCCTGCTTCTCCATTGCCTGTGCTGGGCATCAAGGTTAGAGGTGGTCTGTCCTGGTGTTGACCAGCCACTTGACAGCTCCCAGGAGTGCCTCCCTGAAGGTGGGACCTGCTGTGCCTCCCACAAGACTCAGGCTGCCTCTCTGATTAAGGCACTACTTGGAAGATTCCAGTACTGGGGGTTATGGTGCAGCTCCAGGGTCACAAAAAATGTGTCGTCATTGAGTAGGCACAGACCAGATAGTTCCTAAAGAGCAAGGCTGCGAGTTCATGGGACAGAGTCCCAGGGCGAGGAGGAATGGGGGTTCTGTGCCCAGTGGGAGCTCCATGTAAGATGGATAGTTGGGCTTTGTTGGGAGGCAGGGGTCATTCCAGCACTGTCTCCAATATTCTCGGTGGCTTTGTCATTGGTGGAGGCACCAAGTGTACCAACGAAGCTGATGAGAGCTGAGCGAGGTGAGGGCATCAGCACCCAGAGCCCCAGAGGACCACCCAAGTGAGTGTGAGGAGGGCTGGGAGGTGAGGTAGAGCCCTGAGAGAAGTAATAACACAGACCTTGGGGTTCCCCTGTGCATGACTGGGACACCCCCAGTGGTGTTGGGCAGCAAAGGGCATGGCCAATTTGCACTGATTTGTTCTTTAAAAAAGGTTCCGTCTGGAGACCCTTGAAAGACCAACTGGAGGCATGAGGGGCAGGCAGGCCAGGGCTAGGCAGCAGGTGGTGTCAGAGGTGATGAGGGCCAGGTCCGAGTGGCACCCCAGGCTCTCAGCATGGCATGAGAAAGCATATGGCAGTCCTGCCGTTAGACAGGGGGTGTGGGGTCTGAAATAGGCCTGGGGAGGGGAAAGAGGGTGAGCTTGACTTTGAGGATGCTGAGGGCAGACAGCCAGGCAGCAGCTGGACATCCAGGTCCAAGGCTTGGGGCGCCAGAGACGGAGTTGATTACCGAGGAGAGGAGCCGTGAGCAGCGGGTCGATGATGCTGTGGATGTGGGAAGAGCCGAGGAAGCAAAGGACAGAATCGCGCAGGTGCCCGTGTCTAACAGGCACACAGGAAGAAAGGTGTCCCCTGGAGGTGATGGGGAAGGGGAGGCTTAGGAGGTCAAAGGACAATTGGGGGTGTGGGACCCCAGACACCAGAGGAACTCACGACAACTACATGTGAGAAGAGTTTGTTTCTTTTTCATGATGAAATTGAAGCTCAGAGAGCTTCTGACTGGCCGTGCAGCTCGTGAGTAGCAGAATAGGCACTCGGCAGGTGTTAGCAAGCCCGGATCAGGGACGGACCCAAGAAACCAAACCACTCAGTTCAGAGTCATTTGACAGGCTTACCAGGGTTATTATCTTTTTATATTAGATGAATATGCATATATATAGTTTTCATTAGAAGGAGCATAAATGCATTGCAAAAAAATCTGGAAAATAGAGGAAGGAAAAAATATTAACCACAATCTCCTCCTTTTTTAACTAAGTCACTCTTAGTGTTTGGTGTGACTTTTGTGATCCTGTTGATTTTTTTCTCTGATTTGCATTCTTATTTTTTGAAGCCTGGTATTATAACAGAATGTTCGGGTTTGGTACAATCTCTGTACCCGTCCTTTTAATGGTCACATAATAATCCATCCAGTGAATGTACCACTTATTAATCTGCACATTCTCCAAATTCGAATACTTAGGTTATTTTCTTTTCTGTCACCACCGTTTTGTGTAAATTATTATACTGTATTGAACATTTTTCTGAATTTAAGATTATTTCCTCATGAAAGTTTCAGTCAATATTTTTATTGATCTTATTACGTATTGCCAAATTGCTTCATGAGAGAGCTATACAAGTAATTATCCAGTAAATGTGTGACTAGAGATGTTTATTTTTTAATTCTAGATTTCTTTGTTGGAATCACCCAGCTCGCTCCATGAAAGAGGCCGTTGGCTCCCAGCAGCGGGAAGGACGGCGCCTCTGGGCTGCAATGTGGCTGCACCGTGCTAACCCTAGGGCAGGCACAGATTTAGACAAGTCCAAGTTGATCCTTCAGCGCAAACGTCACTATCGATTGGTGGAATTTTCAAGAGCGTGAGAGAGGCCAAAGGGACATGAGTGGGATTGGGGGGTGGGAGGAAGAAATCTCCATGGTGTGGAACCAGAGAGGAGGCGAGAGAGAGTGAAACGGGAGGAAACGGACTCTGGTGGGAGCCCCACAGGTCACCTGGCCCATTCCTGAGCTCTTCAGAGAATGGACACTGGACACTATACCCTTTGAATTCTTGAGAGACTGATTTATTGGACTGTTTGAGGATCTGACTGCATCCTCCAGGGAAAGGTGGAGTTCTAACGGGGCTCTCCCGTCCTCTGCCCAGTGGCGTGGTGGGAACCCAGCCAGCCACATCCATGGCTCCCAGGCCGTTGCAAATGAGCCCCAGGCTGGTGTCTGGGATACGAGGGACATGTGCATTTTGCCAGCCACAGTGGGGCTAAAGGCCACTTCTCTGTGTGGATGTTTTTGTTTCTTTGGTTCCCAACGGTCCTTTGAAAGATAATAGTAACAGCAGAGAATTAAGGTGACAGGAAGGAATAGGCAGATTTCTCTTAGGCAGGATGTGATAGTGAGATCTGGATACTGCATAGCCAAGGAGAAAAGGGGAAGGTGACTTTCCCGGTCCTTGTCCTTTATGCCTTCCTCGGTAGACCAAAGCCTATGTTAGCGGTTGGGAAGTGCTTTTAAGTCCAACTTGCATTCTGTGTGTTTCTAAATCCTGAGAGGTTCAGATAAGGACTCTGGATTCCCAGGGGCGCAAAGGAATAAACACCGCACAATTGCAGCTTTCCAGAGAAGCCTTAGGACAACAAAGCACTCATTAATGGAAAAAATATACCATGGCAGACACCTTTATTTTTGTTTAGTCTTTTGACAGGGTCGGAATGAAAAGAGTTATGGGATAGGGAGAGAAAGCCCTACCATCATTTAACTTGCCGTATTCTGTGGGGATAATTACCTATAAGTGTAATTACAGAGAAGACAAATGGCATTTTTAGCTGTGGTCTTAAAGAGGCGAGTTAATTTCCGACTTTGACCAGAACTATGTTAATTAGCCTCGGTACACTCTCTCTTTCTGGCTCTTTCTGAATGCAAGTTCCTCACCCAGGACCCAGCGTGGCCCGCTCCCTCCGAACCTTTGAGTAATGACAGGACACTGCACGCCAACCAAATCGGGGCTGCTGTATTAATAAGGCTACTTTCCTGTCCATTTATCATCAATTAAAGGTGCGCCAGTTTGTAAAGTAACCCCACCTTCGGCCCGGCCGCCCAGAACGGCTCCTCATTTATTTTCCGCGCGGTTTCAGTTGGAGTCAGACCCACCTTGCAGCTCAGAGGTGACAGGCGGCATGAAAAAGTACACTAATTGAGACATCTCAAGGGAGACATATAAGAAAACTGAAACGGTAATTAGAATGAGGCGATTTCAAGCTGGGTAAGGAAAATCGAATGGAGGTGCGTCTGAGGCGCTGGTACAAACGGGGAGGAAGGAACTTGGGGGGGCGGGGAGAGAGAAATGGGTCTTAGAGTAGAGTGTACCATTTTAACACTTTGGGAGAGAGAGGAGGGAGGAAGAAAATATCCGGGGTCAGGTGTACGGACTTTTAGGAGGGGTGGCCTCGCGTGCAGGCTGCAAAACCAAGCTGTTAAATAACAGGTAAACAGGCCAGCAAGTCGCCGGGGCTCAAAAGGAGGCTGATGTTTTGGGGAGAGAAAGACGCTGGATCTCTGCTTCGGAACGTGGCTCTAAAACTAGCGTGCGATTCCCAGTGCTCCCGATCTTCCCTGCAAAAGTGGTGAAAGAAGCTGCAGGGGGATTTCCTGAGACTTGAAAACGGGAGTGTTCCTCGGCCTCCCCTCTCAGTGCCCTCCTCGCGCCCCCGGAAGCTGTGTCCCACCGCATCCCGCCCACTGCGATCCCCTACACGGTCCTCTTCTGAGGACCTTAAGAGAAAGATTACTTCCCACAGTTTCCTGTCTGACTCCTGGCTAAGAGTGCAATCAGCCCAGATGACACCATGGCTGCCACCACGAGCAACGTGGAGGGAGCTTTCAGTGGGAATGCCTGTGACACTCATGACACATCCAAAGAGGAATCCGCCTTAACCTAGAACCCCTTCACATTCTACTTTGAGGGACACTGAAATGCTGATTCTGTTGTTAGGTGGCCCAGATGCTTATTTTGTTCAGCACCTGAAAGCAATTTGTGGAGCTGGCAAATGGTGGCCCCCGAGTGGGGATGCTCTGCAGGCTGGTTCTGTTGTTGACAGGTCTCTCGAGTTCCAGTCCCCAGTGGGGTTTCAGGTCTGCCCTGGTCCCATTCAGAGCCTCAGCTTTTGTCAGCCTGTGTGACATGTCCTCTAAGCCTCTTTCTATCTTCTGTGCTGTCACCCCTAGTGCAACTCTGGGCTTGCTCTTGGGGCGCTGCCATGGCACTAGGAGGGCTTTGGTATAGACTGAGCCCCGCTCCCTCCCAGGAAGGACACAGCTCCCTTGGCAAGTCCAGCAGAAGCATCTGCTCCCGTTGAGATGTCTGGCTTCACTCACCTCCTCCACTGCCTTGTCAAACTCTGTCCTGGTTATATCAGGAGTGTGACTCTTTCACCCCTGCCTTCCTGTTAAGTGGGCTACACATTTCTGGATTGCAACTGACAATTAATAGGCTTTCCTGTTAATAACCGTAGTAATGGCACAGCTAATTTCACTGATCGTGCAGAAATAGTTATCAAGGCAGCATATTTGAGTGAAAATGGATAATTTTATAAAGCCATGAAGACGTGGCCTTATGAAGGTTAAAAATTCAAAGCGAGTACCACTTAGGTGGCGTGGTGTTGAAGTAGCTAATTATTATAGTGGTTTTATTTTCATGTTTGATCATTATTAAAAAAAGTTTCTCCCTCCCCCAATACATACATGCAAGCAGGCAAAACCCTATCAAGCAAGTTTCTCTTTGAATTTAAAATTACTCTTTGGGGCAGGGAGGTTTCTGAATCACAGATGAAAATTTGGACATCAAAGAGATTTTTCTCCTATTTCTCTAAAGAAAAAAGAGTTTTTTCTTTCTAACTATATAAGAAGGAAAAAAAAATACATAGATTTGAAAGCAAATTTTTACCAGAGCAATAAGAGAGTAGGAAACACCAAATTCCTATGCCTGGACAAGTTTGAATGTTGCTCTGACGAGAATCTAAAAATGCAACCTTAAGAAGGGATTGCTAGGGAGAAAGCATACCTTGCCTTAAAATCAGGTCTAGGACTAAGGGACCATTTCTTCCTGAGCAGAGCACAGTTAGAGGCTAATGCCTCATCGATAATAAAGAGAAGGGATCCTGGATATCCCCAAACTGATAAACTCTGAGCTTGCCTCCCAATTTATTTTTTAAGAGGAGGATTGATAAAAGGTGACTTTTAAGAACTACAACATTCTTTGATAAACAAGCCTTTTATCTGTGTAAAAGTTTTTTCCTTTGAATGGATCATCAATTTCTAAAAGGACAGTATCATCACACATGGAAGAAATATGTCCATTTTATTACTTAGTAAAGACAATAATTGTGTTCTATTCTCAATTTGTATTATTGGGATGTGTCATTTCGACAAGCATATTTTCATCGGCTGTGCTGTACTTTTCTTATTTGCTTTGTTTTTTTTTTTGCTTTCTGGGACTTAATGAGTGCCACTAACTAAAGTAGAGTAATCTGTAGCTTATAAAGAGCCTGTTTCATTTGGTTCTTACAATAATCTTGTAAAAGACAGAAATGTTAGCTCCTGCATCATCAAACTAGAATCTAGTTAACTAAGAAAAACCTACAGCTGACATCAAAGTTAAGATAGGGACAAAGCAAGGATGTCTGCTCGTACTTGTCCCTCCTATTTAATACAGGGAGGGACCACGAATAACCACTGTGGAGTTTCTGCAGGGTGGAGGAACTTGCTACATGCCCTGTGTTCTGGTATTTTGTAACATTGTGATGTAGGGGCTGTTTCTCCTGCTTTATAGAAGAGGAAGCAATAGCTCAGAGAAGTTATGACTTTGTCTAGAGTTTGCACAGTGAGTAACTGTCAGAGCAGGTATTTGCCATCAAAAGAGAAGCACTGTTCACTGTCTTGCACAAAGCTCCCACTGCTAGTGTTAGAAATTCATATTCAGAGACAGGCCATGACCAGCCGGCTTTTGGAGGTCACAGGGCCAGGATGTGACTCCAAGCAGAGTGTGCTCTCCTTGGTTCTTTTTCAGTTGTTAGTTGTAAACCAAACTGTTGGTAGATCTTTAAAGTTTTTGTAAGTTTTGAAGTCTGCATGCTTAAAAAGAAAGAAAGAAAAAGAAACAGAAAAGGAAAGAAAAGAGAGGATTTCTTCCCTCTCCAGTGCAAAACAGATCCCAATTGGGAAGTTAAAAAAAAAAATCACATGCAGCGCTTCTCTGTTAATGCCCTTTAAATCTCTAAGGTCACTTGAATATATGATCTGCTTTTCCTCATGAAAATATGTTCCCGTTAAGTTAAATAGACTAGGATGGTTTAGTCAAGTGAGGTTTCACATTTAGTGATTTTCTTAGGTTATAAATTAAATTTTATGAGACATTGGCATAAAGTTGAGAGCAGTAGACTCCATCAAAGCTGGACTAAAAGATACAGCCATATATTACGGGGCTGGGTGTATTCCTCCGTGCAGGGCCACAGCACCCTGAGCCAGGAAATCCCATGAGGATGCCCCCAGCCAGAGGCCGGCTTCACTCTCCATCCTCCTGGGCTGCTCTTTCTGTACTCCCCCACCCCCAGATGGCTGGAGGGGAGAATGGGGGAAGAAGGTGAGAGAAGAAGGGACAGGGAAAATGTTTCTACTTGTTTCTGGCACTGATTCCATTTTCTCTTCCCTCCCTGTGGCCACAAGGGGGTCAGGTGTGGAGAGGAGGAATATGCTACCTGGAGTGTTCAAGTAGAGATGTCCCTGCACAAATAAGCTCAATGGCTACAGATTTCCAGCTGTGTCGGGCCAAGGGGGCCGAAAGCCATTTAATACTCAGATCTGTGCTTCCAGCCTACTGGAAAGGCTTGTAGGAGAAAGGGCGTCTGCTCGACGTGCACTGAGAGACTCTGAAACTCCCAACTCATTTTAAGAATTAATATTTCTGAGTTTTTCTGTTAAATTAATTGGCTACTTATTCTTTCATTTTATTATCTGCCCTTGTTAGCAGAAATGCATTAGCATCTGTCAAATGCTTAAGAACATTTTCTAGAGAAGAGCATTACGTCTAAAAAATTATTAATGTTCTGGAGGTGGCAAAAAGAATCAGGCAGTACAGCTATTCTCAGCATTTGTGTGTGTGTGTGTGTGTGTGTGTGTTTTCCCCCTTTCATTTCAATTCTGGTTATGTTGTTATTATTATTATATGATAAACTATAATAATCTAGCGTGGTAATTATAAAATAGTCATAGGAAAAATGCATAGATCATTCTGTTAGCAACAGGATGTCCTCCTACTTGATGGACATTTAGTTGTTGTTGTTGTTGTGTGTGTGTGTGTATGTGTGTATTTTCAATTATGACAGTCTCTGAAGATGATTCAACTGTTTCTTTTTCCTCTGATCCAGCCCATTAATAGGGTATAGTAGTTGCTTATTTCAAAATGAAAGTGTTCAGAAATATTTCAGTCTTTGAAATAGAATAATTGAAAGATTTAGGTAATTGTTCTTTTCAGTTTTTTTCTTTCGATGCAGAAACATTTGGGTGAACACAGATATGTTAGGGTGTACTCATGGATTTTTTTGTCAAATGTCAAAAAATCTTGGACGTACACAAGTGTTAAGAGAAGCTTCTGATCATCACTAAATAGAAGGGATATAGGACTACATGGTCACTTCTACATAATAAAATAAAAGATAATAAACTAAATTTGGAGTACATTTTAACTTTTTAAAAAGTATTTCTACACATATTATCTAATTTAATCTACACAGCAATAAGTGGATGAGGCAAAAAGGGAAGGTATTATTGTTTCTGTTTGACAATGGAATAAACCGAGATTCACAAAGGTAAAGGGCTTGCCCAAGATATCACAAGTAGTAATCCTGAAGCAGAGATGTATTAGGAATCTATTGCCACAGTGGTGCTGTGTAACAAATAACCATAAAATCTCTCCAGCATACAAAAACAAACATTTTTTTGAGCATACATCTAGGGTGGTCATCTCAGTAGCTCTGTCAGTCTTGGCTGGGCTCACTCCCATGTCTAGGGTTTGGCTGACCGGTGGCTGATCTAGGACAGCCTTGGCTAGAGTGATTGGAGAGACTTAGGACTATATCAGTGTCTTTTATTTTCTAGCTCATGAGCCTGGGTATGTTCTCTGGGCAATGGCAAAAGAACAACACAATGAGCCAAAAAAAAAAAAAAAAGGATTTTTGATTTTAATAAGAGAATTGACATTTGGTATTATCTTTGTGTTTTTTCAGCTCACTTTCCCAGGAGACCAGATCCCTTCTTCTCCTCTAGTCCTGCTCTGATAAACTTAGTGGAGGGAAGGGTTTCTCTTGGGGAGGGAGTGGGGTGAGAATCACCCAGCTCATCCATGCCAAGCCAGAGATGAGCTAGGGAGATGCAGCAAGGGGCCAAAATTGTGCTGTTTTACCCACGAGCACTGGCCACAGAGCAGCATTTTTCAACCAAATATATGATATTAACATCATATATTCAACAGCATTTGTTCCATATAGTCAACACCAATTTTGCTTTTTAATGAACTCATACTCCTGTAATTGCTAATAACAGCAACATTATCAACTACTGTTTACTGGTTATTTTCTTTTGAGCATTTTAATATGCACTAAAGGCTTAAACACACCATGTCATTTTATCCTCACAATTCACAAATCAGGGAAAGAGGGTTCCCAGAAGTTAAAGTAACTTGCTCAAGATCACACAGTTAGTGACAGACCCAAATTCAAGCCACTCTGGCTCCTAAACCTTATACTTAATTGTTATACTTCACTACCAATGGCAAAAGGGCTTTCTCTTTTCCTTAGTGAAAAGAGATTAGTACATTCATTTTTTAAAAAATTTATTTGTATTAAAAAATTTTTTATATCAAGGGTGGGGTAGTTACTCTCCTAACTGATGTCTGCTGAAATGGAAGGACAAGGCTGGAGTCCAGGGTCCTCTCATGCTTTCTAGTGAAGAGGAAACCTTAGCCTTTGCTCACCTTCGGATCTGCAGGGCCCAGGGGCAGTGTTCTTCTCTCAGAGGCTGACAGTCTCTTGCTAGATCCTGGGCATCATTCCGAGTGCTCCTGCCTCACTCCTGCTACTCCCTGCCTCTCCATGAGAGTCTCTAGCAAATACCGTTCTGGAAGGCCTGGTGGGTGTGGATTGCCTGGATATTTCTCTCGTTTGCTCGTCACCCACTGGGATATAACATGGAACCCCTTCCGGTCAGGTAGTGTAGATTTGATTTTTGGAAAATTTTTGTTAAGAAAAATTTGAAACATACACAACAAGCAGAACACTATAACAAACCTCTCCATATCCATAACTTTCAGTAATGATTACTCCTGGCCAATTTTATTTTATTTGTATTGGTCATTTTCCTTCCACCCTCCCTGTGATTGTTTTGAAGCCAACCTCAGACATTGTGTCATTTCATCTATAAATATTCTGATATGTATTTCTAAATATGTTTTCTAAAGCATACTTCTAATATCATTGCTACACTTAACAAATTGATAAATATTCTTTAATATCATCAGATAGCTAGTGTTCTCATTTCCCTGATTGTCTCATAATTTTATTTTGCAGTTTTTTGGTTTAAATCAGATTCTAAATAAACACAGTATATTGCAATTTGTTAATATGTTTTAAATCCTTTTTAATGTATAGGCTTTCTCTTCTAAGCCAAAACTCATATTGTTTTTCTTTGCTACTTATTTATTGGAGAAACTGAGTTATTTGTTTTATAGAGCAGTGCTTCTCAAACTACAAGTGGTGAAAGACCAGTTTTATTTCATTTTTTAAAAAGTTTGGCCGGGCGCGGTGGCTCACGCCCGTAATCCTAGCACTCTGGGAGGCCGAGGCGGGCGGATCGCTTACGGTCAGGAGTTCGAAGCCAGCCTGAGCGAGAGTGAGACCCCGTCTCTACTATAAATAGAAAGAAAGAAATTAATTGGCTAACTAAAGATATATATAGAAAAAATTAGCCGGGCATGGTGGCGCGTGCCTGTAGTCCCAGCTACTTGGGAGGCGGAGGCAGGAGGATTGCTTGAGCCCAGGAGTTTGAGGTTGCTGTGAGCTAAGCTGACGCCACGGCACTCTAGCCTGGGCAACAGAGTGAGACTCTGTCTCAAAAAAAAAAAAAAAAGAAAACTGGACTTTATCGTAGAGGCAGTAGGGAGCTATTTCACTCGTTAAAATTTCTTCTCTGACTTAACATTCAACTACCATTTTTACTATGGTGAAATTATTCTCACTGGTGGCTATTAATATTTGAAGTTATTTTTTGAAAGTGAATAGCAACTCTTTCTAGGACATATAAGGTGTACTCAGAAACACCTTTTCAAATAAAATGATAATGATAGGGGATATTAGTCATTTTAAAGAACATCCTTACTTGGCAAAACAAAAGCTGGCAAACTTAAGTGACTTCACCATTTCCTTGGTTTCTTTTCTTTTTTTAAGCTGTTCTGTGAACTTGTAGAAAGAACTCCTGTTATGGCATTCTAACTATACTTGAATACCTATTAAAAAGTTCTTTACATCAAGTCAATTTTCCCCCTGCCTCCCTAAGGCATCCCCTTTGAGACTATTTAAAATAAACCTAATCCCTTTTTCTTACGACAAACCTTCAAATTCTTAAAGACTTTTGTCTCTCCTAAAACTTCTCTTTTCAAAGCTATCAGCTAAATATTCCCAGTTTATGATATGACAAATTCTACCTAAAAGGGCCATAATAAAAGGTTTAATGTTTAAAGGGATAAATCTTTAACCAATGGCACCCAAATTACTCATTTCCCCTTATGGCTCCCCTAGGTCTTCTAAGTACATGACTGAATTTGACAAAGTTTACTAGCTTAATGCTAAAATCATGTGACAGTATGCTAGTAAATAATAATAACCACACTAGAATAGTATTAGTTAAATTCATTTTCTAGACATGTACCAAAGAATTTCTATCCTCAACCTGTGCGGCTCAGTATTTATTATCAGACTTTAAATGAAAGTGTAGGAAGTTTGCTTAACAAGATGATTTTAGGTTGGGAGAATTAACACAATAGTCAATAGACTCAAGATACAAAAGAATCTCAAGAAGATGGAGTCATAGATCAAATCTAATAATTTGTAACTATCAGGTCCTGCTTTCAGCACAGATAATCAACACTCCAAGTACATTCAGGTTGCAAAGGCAAGTAACATGAATGAATGTAGCTGGCCAGAAGAGAACTAGCTAAAAAGTACAAAGATGTAGCCAGCTAGTAGTCAGCTTCAGTTAATTGTTGCTTCTAATTTTTAAAGAAGAACTGGAAATCTAGACTTCTATGTGAAATTTCTTTATTTTTAAATGTTGTCAACAAATTCAAATCCTCTATATACCATGCTCTTGGATAGAAAACTTTATATTATAAATATGTATGAGTTCTCCCTGTGCTAATTTATGAAATGAATGTGGTCTCAATAAAAACTCTAGGTTTATTTCAGAAGTAGACAAGGTGTTTCTAAAGTTAATACAGAAAAGCAGACAAAAAGCAAAGCCAGGAAAAGAGCTTAAAGAGAAGAGCAATGAGGAAGAACTAATCCTATCAAATATTAAATCATTACAAAATCTCATATATCAAGAAACAATGGTATTAGTATATGAGTAGGCAGGTAGATAAATGACACACAATAGAAAGTAATTTAGTAGCTCAAACTGGGGGCAAAATGAACTATAAAATAAACAGGACAATTGGGTGACCATGTGGAAAGAAATATAGTTAGAACCCATACTATGCTTCTCAAACCAAGATTAATTCCAAACAGATTAAAGGTGTACAAATGTCAAAAATGAAAAACCAAGAAAGCACTTGCAGAAAATACGGAAAATGATACCTTGGTTTCTGTCCATGGCACAAAATCTGGATGTCATTAAAGATTCATAGATTAAATTACATCAATTAAATAACTTTATGAAAAGATTCATAAAATAGATTATAAAAGAAAAATAGCAAACTGTGAAATAATATTTGCAACTTACTCACTGATGAAGCACTCATTTCCTAACACATCGAAGTTTCCTATAAATCGTAAGAAAAATACCAATAGCCTAGTAGAAAAATGGACAAAGGATACAGTTTATACACTCATTTAAAATAAGAGAAATGCAAATTAGAACAATACTGAAGTATTATTTTTCACCTATCGGATTGACAGAGATTCCAAAGTTTCGTAATACATGTCGGTAAAGCTGTGGGGAAAAAAAACCCCTCTCATACACTCCTCATCCTGGTAAGAATCTAAATGGCAAAACCTGTAAGGAGACAAATTAGCCAATATTCATAAATTTTTCATATTCTTTGCCTGAGCAAATTCTGTTCTAATAATTTATTCTACGAATATGCTTATATATGAGTAAAATGACAGAAGGTTATTTATTGAAGCATTATTTGCTCCAGCAAAAGACTGAATATAACCTACATGTCCATCGATAGAATACTGGTTAGACAAAATGTCATATTCATATATGCTGGTCACATCAAATCTGGGTATTATATCCAGACCTGAGTATCTCATTAAAGAAGAATGTGGACAAAATGTGACATAGTCAAGGGACAGTAAGCCAGATTGGTAGAGTGATTGGAAATCCTGCTTCTCAAAGTTTCTCTCTCCTCAGTCCTCTTCTTTTCTCATTCTAGATATTCTCCCTAGGTAATGTTATCCTCCATCATCTATATGCTGACACCTTTTAAATCATTATGTTCAGTACCATCTTTCCAGCTGCATCCTGAACTTTCAGGAATTTTCTCATCTTCAGTCACCAGCCTCACCCTCTCCACATATTCTACAATCTAATTATACCAATCTACCTGTTATCTTTCTAATGTGTCCTTATTGTTCATTTTGTCATGCCATTCCCCATGCTATCTGTGGGCCTTCAAATGGGAGATCTAAAATAATACAGTCTAGAAAATTATGGGAAAAATTGCTTTGCCTTAATATAAGAAAGAAATTTAAAATAGTTAGAGTTAGTCAAAGACAAAGATAATGAACTCCTTATCACTAAGATTGCACACTCAAGTTAATCAATTCCTCAATACAGATACTATATAGAGGCGTCTAGCAGTATATACTGGTGACTGACTGGCTAACCTTTAAAATCCCTTCTGATTTTGATATTTTTATGAATCCTGACATATTAGAATACTTGGCTTTGGTATAGTACCCCAAAGTTACTTATTAGGTTTCAACAAGGTTTATAGGCCTATAGATCAATTTATACTATATCTTTAACTGATCTAAGAATTCCAAAATGTGTTCCTTAAATCTGAAGATGCTATTAAATTATAGATGGTCCCCAACTGAACGATGGTTAGATGAGATTTTCCGACTTTATGATGGTGCGAAAGTGATATGTATTCAGTAGAAATCATTCTTCAAGTACCTGTACAACCACTGTTTTTCACTTTTGTAACAATACTAAATAAATCACATGAGATATTCAACACTTTGTTATAAAATAGGCTTAATGTTAGATGATTTTGCCGATTAACCACTGTAGGCTAACGCAAGTGTCCTGAGCATGTTTACAACAGCTAGGCTAAGCTACGGTGTTTGGTAGGTTAGGTGTATTAAATGCATTTTTGACTTACAAATTTTCACCTTACAATGGTTTTACTGAGATGTAACCCCATCTCAAGTCAAGGAGCATCTGTATATGATATTGAAAAAATATTTAGAACTTAAATATACTTAAAAATAATGCTAACTGGAGAAAAATTATCCTATAAAAATAGGATAAAACGCTGTACTAGAAAGGTGAAGTCCAAGTGATAAAAACCCAGGTACTAAAGTTATCACTTAACCTACAGAATAAAAAAATCATTCACAAAGTACAAATTAAGTACAAAAAGTACAAAAAAGAAGATTTGGAAATAATAGCTAACCACAATCTGAATATGCATCATCAATATAGTTTTAGGAAAAGCAAATACAGTAAAGCTATTAGAATACATTATCTTCTAACTGCAGGATTGCACTACATTATATAATATGTGCCAGAAAATACTCCTATTATATTGGTCAGATGGTTACTATACTTTTTATCTAAGCAAAACTGAAAAGATTTTGATATAAAAAGTTTATGGGTAACTTTACCGAAATTAAAAACTTTTGTGCTTCAAAGGACACCATCAAGAAAGCAAAAAGACAACCCATAGGAGAAAAGGCAGAATGGGAGAAAATGTTAGCAAATCATATATCTGATAGGGGACTTATATCTAGTATATATAAAAAATTCCTTCTACTCAATAGTAAGATAACAACCCAAATTAAAAAATGAACAAAGGATCTGAACAGACATTTCTCCAAAGAAGATATACAACTGGCCAATGAGCACATGAAAAAATGCACAATATCATTAGTTATCAGGAGAAAGTGAATCAAAACTATAAATGACATACCACTTCATAACCACTCTGATGGGAAAAGAGAAACCCAGAAAACAACAACTGTTAACAAAGACATGGAGAAGTTGTAACTCACACATTACTAGTGGGAATGCAGCTGCTCTGGAAACCAGTCTGATAGTTCCTCCAAAGGTTAAACATATAGTTGCCACATGATCCAGCAAAAAGGTTAAACATATAACTACCACATAATCCAGCAATTCCACTGCTGGGTATGTATCCAAAGCAAATGAAAGCAGGGAGTCAAACTAATACTTATTAGTTTGTAGTATTAGCCAAGTATTCTAATATGTCAGGATTCAATGTTCACTCCAAAATTATTGAGAATAGTCCAAAAGAGGAAACAACTCAAGTGTTCACCAACTGATGAATGGATAAATAAAATTATGCTATATTGATAAAATATTATTCAGCAAGAAAAAGAAATAAAGTACTGATACATGTTATAACACAGATGAACTCTGAAAACATTATGCTAAGTGAAAGAGGCCAGTCACAAAGGACCACATATTATATGTTTCCATTTATATGAAAGGTTAGGAGTAGGCAAAAATACACACAGAAAGTAGATTAGGAGTAAACTAGGGGCTGGTGTTGGGTGGAGGGGTGGAGGGACTGGTGATTGGTGAGTGTTGGCTACAAGTTAGGGGCTTTTTTTCAGGGTAATGAAAATGTTCTAAAATTGGTTGTGATAGATAAACACCTCAGAATATTCTAAAAGCCATTGAATTATATATTTTAAATGGATGAATTGTATGGTATCTGAATTATATATCAATAAGCTATTTTAAGAAGAAAAAAATTATATGAGCAAAATTATTTTAAAACTTCTAATATTCTGTTATATCTTTTGGACAAGGATGAAGGTTACAGTGGTCACTTAAAAACTTAATTTCTTCAACCGAACTGCCAACTAATTTTACTTGGCAAGGTAGATTTTTCTGAGAAAAAGCAAATGCCATTACTTTGGAAGATTTGGTTAAGGTACAGTGGAAGTCTGTAGATCTTCTCAAATAAAATATTTTACCTATCCAATCCAACTTTTAAACTTATGACAATGTTAAAATAAGCTAATATGGTAAAAATTATAGTCCTGTAAAATTTTAAAATAAATAAAAACTCTAGGGTAAACATTTTTTAAATGACTTGAGAAAAAATTCTTTTGAAGGTATGCTATTGTGATCATATTAATCAATCAAAATTTAAAACTTCAAAATTTAACTAAAATGATCCTTACTGACTCTGTCACAAATGATAAACTCTAGGAGATGCATACTGTCATCCACAAAGTTCCTTATTATTAGGGACCTGAAGAAAAATAAAAACCAAACAATCAACAAAAAATCCTCTGCTTATCCTACATACTTGATATAATGATTAAATGATATAATACATATTAAAATTCTTTCCATACAAAAGAAAGATGTTTTTATTATCATTAATAACAGCAAGTGACATTAGAATTGAGGAAGAGTTTGCTTTATAATGTCACATGACAACTCAGGAAATATTAGAATATCAGTGAAAAATGGAATTTGAAATTTAGAATACCTAGAATATTTTTAAAAAAAGAACAGGAAGCCTAGAGACTTTTGAGCAATAAATATTAAATGAAAAGATAGTAATACAAATTAAGATGGATTCAATACTGTCCCTTAGTTTTTTAGGGCTAGTCCTTTAAAAGGTAACAAGAACTGCTAAATTCTGTCTCCAATAAGGATTGAAGCCAGCAAGGACCTGTACTCTTCCCATTCAGGTTTTTGTTTTTGGTTTTTTCTGAGACAGAGTCTCAGTCTGTCTCCCTGGCTAGAGTGCAGTAGCCTCATCATAGCTCACTGAAACTTCAAACTCCTGGGCTCAAGTGATCCTCCTGCCTCAGCCTCCAGAGCAGCTGGGATTACAGGCACGTGCCACCACACCTGGCTAAGTTTTCTATTTTTAGTAGAGACAGGTCTCACTCTTGCTCAGGCTGGTCTTGAACTCCTGAGCTCAAGTGATCTTCCGACCTCGGCCTTACAGAGTGCTAGGATTACAGGCGTGCGCCACTGTGCCCAGCCCCCCATTAAGGTTTTAATATAAATTTTTCAGCCTGATTTCTCCTTTCCTCGGGACCTTACCTGCTAGAATACAGAGATATTCACATACCTGAATAACTGAGTCTCCTACCTAACAAGCTTAAGTGCCAAAGTATTTCTGAACAACTTCCCTCAACTACAACACAAATAAATCTAACATTACTTTTTTTTTTTTTTTATAGAGATGGGGTCTCACTCTCTTGCCCAGACTAGAGTGCAGTGGCACAATCATAGTTCACTGCAGCCTCAGCCTCAAACTCTTGGGCTCAAGCAATCCTCCTGCCTCAGCCTCCCGAGCAACTGGGACTACCATGCCACCATGCCTGGCTAATATAGTTTAAAATTATTATTACTGTTATGTTTTTCAGAAATGGTGTCTCACTATGTTGCCCAGGCTGGTCTTGAACTCCTGGGCTTAAGTGATGCTCCTGCCTCAGCCTCCCAGAGTGCTGGAATTACAGGCATGAGCCACCATGCTCGGCCAACATTACTTTTTTAAAAGTTCCTCAACTCTTTCAGTTGAAAAATGTTTGGTTCTTGTAATAACCAGTAAAAAACTTACTCTCCTTTCTCTGCCTTCCTTCCCCACTCCCACCTAGTAATTCTTACGTCTCTCTCCTGAGTCATCAATTTGTTTCATTCTACTAGATCATTCCCATCAGCATACAAGTAACTGTTAACTTTCCTCCAATTTCCTCCCTTGTTTCTTCCCCTTTACAATAAAACTTCAGAAACTTGTTTATATTTGCTATCTTCAATGTATTCCTTGCCATTCTCTTTAAATCAAGTATTATTTCCATTACTTCACCAATTGACCTGATCTAGGGTATACCGACCTCCACACCACTAAATCCCAGGGGCACTTTTCAGAACTCATCTAACATTATCCATCAGCAGCATTTGGTACAGTTATCACCTACTGCTCCTTGAAACACTTAACTTGTTAGAATGGCATTCATCTGGTTTCTTTCCTATTTTTTGACTGTTCATCTTCAGTCTGTTTTAAACAGATTCAAATCTATAAATGTTGGAATACCCCAACCTCTTCTCTTTTCTATCTGTACTCACGTCCAAGGTGATTTCATCCAGTCTCATGGCTTTAAATATCACCTATATATTGGTGATTCCCAAATTTATATCTATTAAATACATATCTCTATCTTAAGTCCAGGCTTATATACCTAAAAAACTACTCAACTTCTCTTGGACACCTGATTGGCAGCTAGTAGCCTGCTATTTTCCCCTTGCCCTGTTTGAAAATAGCAGCTAGCAGCTAGAGTTATCTTATTAAAATGCAAGTCATTTCAGGTCACTCTTCTCACAGCCCTCTAATAACTCTTTATCTCACATGAAAAGCTGAAATCCTTACTATGACTTGTAAATTCATATATTACAGCCCACTAGCCCCAAATGAACAGCTCTCTACCTTCACTTCTGACTACTCTTCCCTCTTGCTCACCCCCTTGCTTCAGCCATAATGGCCTCAGGTCACCATCACTACAAAAACCAGGCATGAGAGCAAAATGGTAAGCAGCTCCAAACACCTATCACTCCATAGAAACACCAAAAACCAAGTAGGAACCGTTAGAACCAATTTTATCAGAACTCCAGAAAACAGCCAAAGATTTACAACAATGAGAACGCTGACATATTTTTAAAAGGCAATGTAAAAAAAAAATACTCGTAGCACTCAGGGAAATCTATATTAAAACACTGGCTAAACATAAGCTAAAGTAACAGGGACTTCAATGACTACACACAACAAGAAATACAGTCACAGTAGAAAATATAATAGTTTGAAGAAGTCACCAAATAAATGATACCAGCCTTCAATAGTCAAGAACAGCAAATGCTAGGGGAAGGAGGAAATCTTATTTCCAGAGTTACCACACCATGATATCAAATGTCCAGTTTTCTCAGACACACACAAAAAAATTCAAAGTATACACAGAAGTTAAGAAAGTGTACGCCATTCAAAGGGAAAAAATTTGACAAATTGTCCCTGAGAAAGACAAATAGACATTGGACTTAATAGAGAAAGACTTTAAATTGAATGTCTTAAATATGCTCAAAGGGCTAAAGGAAATCATGGCCTAAGAATGACAGTAAATCAGGAAAATGGAATGTGAACAAAATGAGAATATCAATACAAAGATAGAACATCTTAAAAGTAACCAACTATGAGCCTGTAGTCCCAGCTCCTCGGGAGGCTAAGACAGGAGGATTGCATGAGCCCAGGAGTTTGAGGTTGCTGTGAGCTAGGCTGACACTACGACACTCTAGCCCTGGTGACAGAGCAAGACTCTGTCTCAAAAAAAAAAAAAAAAAAAAAGAAGTAACTAAATACAAATGCTGGAGCTGAAAAGTATAATTGAAATAAAAAATTCACTAGAGTGGTTCAATAGGAGATTTGAGCAAACAGAGGAAAGAATCAGCAAACTTGAAGACAACTGAAATTATCTAATGAAGTTCAAAAAGAAAAAAACATGAAGAGAACAGAGCCTGAAAAACATGTGAGATAACATCAAGCAGACCAAAGTAAACACTGTGAGCATCCCATGAGGAGGAGGAGAGAGAGAAAAGGGCAGAAAGAATATTTGAAGAAATAATAGCCCAATTTCCCCAAATCTGATGGAAGACATGAATCTACTATCCAAGAAGCTCAAAAACCCCCAAACAGTCTATAATAAAGACATTTGTACCAGAATATTCATGGCAGCACAATTCACTATTGCAAGGATGTGGAAACAACCCAAGTGCACGTCAATTCATGAGTGGATTATTAAAATTTGGTATATGTATACAATGGAATATTACTCAATTATAAGAAACGACAGTGATCTAGCACCTCTTATATTTTCCTGGATTGAGCTTCAGCCCATTATCTGAAGCGAGGTATCACAAGATCGGAAGAATAGGCTCCACCTGTACTCGCCATCAAATTGGCACTAACTGCTTAGCACTATGGTGGTCACATGGTAGAAATATTCTCCAGGGATTAGGGTGCTGGGGGATAGTAAACTCACAACTAAAGAACACGGCGAGCATTGTAGAGGGGAAGAGCATGCCTCTAACCCTCGCTTGGGTGAGGCAAAGACATAAAACATAACCAAAATGTTTGTACCCTCATAAGACCCTGAAATACAAATAAAATAAATAAATAAATCAAAAACTCCAAACAGGATAAAATTCAAAGGGTCTGCACTAAACCACATTATAGTCAAATTGTTGAAAGACAAAGATAAATGGAATCTGCCAAGCAGCAAGAGAGAAAAAACTTGTCAACTACAAGGAATCCTCAATAAGACTAATGGTAAAGTTCTCACAAGAAACTATGAAGGCCAGAATATAATGATATAATATATTTTAAATGCTAGAAAAACAAAACAAAACTGTTAACCAAGAATTCTAAATCCAGAAAACTATTCTCTAAGAATGAAGAAGAATTGAGACACTACAACAAGTGTCTTGAACAAAAGCTAAGGGAGTTCATTATTAGTAGAGCTGCTCTAAAAGACAAGTTTAAGGGAGTCCTTTAGGATGAAATGAAAGGACATGACAGAGTATCTTGAAGCCATATGAAGAATCAAAGAATGCTGGTAACAGTAGCTTCACAGGTAAATATAAAAGCCAGTATTATTGTACCTTTGGTTTGCAACTCTTGTTTTCTTATATGATCTTTTTTGTTCTCATTTCTTCTTTGTCTTACAGGCAACAGGTAGGACGTTCTTATATGATCTTAAAGGCAAACAAATAAAACATTCATTTTAAATCTCTGTTAACAGCTGGGCATGGTGGCTTATGCCAGTAATCCCAGCACATTGGAAGGCCAAGGCGGGAGGATCGCTCGAGGCCAGGAGTTTGAAACCAGCCTGAGTAACACAGTGAGACTTCATCTCTACCAAAGGAAAAAAAATTAGCCAGGCATAGTTGCATACGCCTGTAGTCTCAGCTACTCCAGAGGCTGAGGCAGGAGGATTGCTTGAGTCCAGGAGTTTGAGTCTGCAGTGAGCTATGATGTAGCCCAGGCAACAGAGCCAGATCCTGTCCCCAAAAAGAAAAAGAAAAAAAACCAAAAAATGAAAAACACCCAACCCTCCATTAATGGGCATACAATATATAAAGATGTAATCGTTGACAATAATAATACAAAGTCAAAGGAATAGGAAGTTTAGGAGCAAAGTATGTGTATATCATTGCAACTAAGTTGGTATATAAAATATGTTGTTAAAAGTTTTGTTAATTATAATCCCCCACATAACCTTTAAGAAGATAACTAAAAAATATGCAGGCCGGGGGCGGTGGCTCACGCCTGTAATCCTACCACTCTGGGAGGCCGAGGCGGGTGGATCATTTGAGCTTAGGAGTTTGAGACCAGCCTGAGCAAGAGCGAGACCCCGTCTCTACTATAAACAGAAAGAAATTAATTGGCCAACTAAAAATATATAGAAAAAATTAGCCAGGCATGGCGGCACATGCATGTAGTCCCAGCTACTCGGGAGGCTGAGGCAGAAGGATCGCTTGAGCCCAGGAGTTTGAGGTTGCTGTGAGCTAGGCTGACGCCACGGCACTCTAGCCAGGGCAGAGTGAAACTCTTGTCTCAAAAAAAAAAAAAAAAAAATACGCAGAAAGGGACAGAAGGGAATTAAAATGATAAACTACAAAAAACCCAACTCAATAAAAAAATCAGACAATATGGATAAATTACAGAACAAAAGGCATACAAGACATAAAAAAGCAAATAGTAAAATGACAGTAGTTTTTATTTTAAATGTAAATAAATTCTCTACTTAAATGGCAGAGATTAGCAGAATGGATAACAATAAAACCCCAAACATGATGCATCTTATATGCTGTTTACAAAAGGCTCACTTTAAATACAAAGGATTAAAAATATATTCCATGCAAATAGAATGAAAAGAGAGCTGAGGTGGCTATACTATTATCAAACAACATATTTTAAGTCAAAAAGTTATAAGAGATAATGAAGAACATTATATATTGAGAAAAAGGTTCAATCCATCAAGATGACATGACAATTATAAACATATATGCACCTAACAGACCCACACAATTTATGAAGCAAAAATACACAGAATTGAAGGGAGAAATAGATAGCTCTACAATATAGTTGGACAATATAGTTGTAAACAGTTCTACAATAGTTGGAGACTTAAATACACCACTTTCAATAATGGATACCATAACCAGACAAAAAATCAAGAACAAAATAGAGGACTTGAACAACAGTATAAACCAATCAGACCTAACATACATACACACAATGCTCCCCTTAACAACAGCAAAATATATACTTTTCCAAAGAGCAGATGAAACATTCTCCAGGATTGGTCAAAATATTAACATAGTTTGAAATATTACAAGTATCCGAAGTATCTTTTCTGACCTCTAAATCTAAAAATCAGTAACAGAAACAAAACTAGAAATCCCACAAATATGTGGAAACTAACACACTGTTCATCAATGCGTCAAAGAAGAAACAAGAGCAATTAGAAAATAATTGCTATTAGGCAAGTGAAAATGAAAACACAACACAGCAAAACTTATCAGACGCAGTGAAAGCAGTGCTCTGAAGGAAATTTATACCTGTAAACTACTACATTAAGATAGATCTCAAATTAATAACCTAGTTGTATACCTAAGGAAATAGAAAAAGAGCAAACTACACCCAAAAGTAGCTGAAGGAAAGAAATAATAAAGGTTAGAATAGAGAAAAATGAAATAGAGAAAGGAAAAAACAATGAAATCTAACATTAGTTCTCTGAAAGGATCAACAAAATTAATAAAACAGACAAATCTTTAGCTACATTGACTAACAAAAAATAGATGACTCAAATGACTAAAAACAGAAACAAAAGAGAGGGCATTAACACAGACTTTAGAGACATAAAAAGGTTAACAAAATACTATGAACAACAAACACCAACAAATTGGATAACATAGATGAAATGGATGAATTTCTAAAAATACTACCAAACTACTAAAACTGACTCAAAATAGAAAAATCTAAACAGACCTATAACAAGTAATACTGTATATTTCAGTATTTTCCATTTACATATTAACAAATGTTTAAAAACTTTATAGATTTCCAAGAAAAGAATTTAAAATAGAAAACAACCCTACCCCAACCAAACCAGAAACATAAACTTCATCAGGAAAAAAAGCATAATACTCATTAAGGAATAAATGCAAGAAAGCTACAAAGTAGTGGGCTTCATATTTTAAAACCAAAATTTACCTGAGATTTAATTTTTTTTAAATAATTTTTTTTAATTATTTTTTTAAAAAACCATGACTTTTTCCTCTTCAGGATATCAACCATAATGTTCCACACCTAAAAATCTCAAAAAAAAAAAAATTATGCTCAAGAAGGTCATTATGTTAACTGTAGGAGTATCACTGTCCTCATTCTTTTATTTTTCAGGCTAATGTGAACTTAACATAGAACAGCGTTAAGTCCTAGCAAAAATTAGAAACTAAGAGAAAAATAATCTAATTTGTAATAGCTATCTGGAAGTACATCCTTCTTAATTATTTGCAGTAGCTAATTAACAAATATTCTATTAGTGTATAATACAAAAATCATACGGAAGCCCATATAATGAGGCTTTAATGCCATGTATTCCATGTTAATACTACTCTATTGAATTCCATCCATAACTCGGCTCTATATATCCTTAACATGTTTCCGATAATCTAACTGTATTATCTATACATTTGCTATGGTGAATGTGTCCCCCAAAATTAATGTGTTGGAAACTTAACCTCCAAAGTAACAGTGTTGGGAAGTGGGGTCTAATTAAGAGGTGATTAGGTTGTGAAGGCCCTGTTAATGTCATTATCACAGGAGTGAGTCAGTTACCTCAAGAGTGGGCTTGTTATAAAAGAGTTCAGCCCCCTCTTGCTCTCTGTTGAGTGCTCTCTTGCCTTTCCACCTTCCACCAATGGATGATGCAGCAAGAAGGCCTTTGCCAGGTGTGGGTCACTCAACCTTGGACCAGAACTGTAATAAATAAGTTTTCTTTATATATTATTTTCTTTATATATTACCCAGTCTGTGGTATTCTGTTCTAGTGACACAAAACAGACTAAGACAACATTCAACTGTTTAATTAGAAAGTGAATAGGTTTTGCCAATTAATTAGAAAAATATCTGGCAAATACAAGTCAATCATGACATAGGTAAGAGAGCTCAGGTATGGTTTCCAATTCTAACCACCATCTCTAAGCCGTGTAACCTTGAGTGGTTCTTAAAACCTCTCAGTCTGTTTCCTCATCTAACCATCTACATCACAGGGTTTAAAAAGGTTGCAGAGTTGAGAAAGAATATATTCAAAGTCCTAAAGCACAATAAGTGCTTGATAATTACATATTTCCCTCTCATTGACCTATAGAACTAGGAACATAGATCAAGATTCTTTTTTGACTTGCTGAAATATTACCAACATCCAAGCCTGTTATATCTGATTGTATTTTACTTATTTTCATTTTTAAGATATTTAAAATTATTTATACTAATCAACAGTATCATAACATGTCTAAATTTATATTTGGCCTTCTCAACATATATATTTGCTCTTTTATTACCTTCCTAAAGTTATCAATGCCCCTATACCCTTATTTGCTTCCTCCATAGGTAATCTATGTTTCAACCACACTGAGATGTTACTTGAATTCATCAAACCTCTATTAATAGGTATAGGAAGTTCTCTAGGCCTACAACATTGCCCCTACCATCAGCTTTCCTCCATTTGACAAAGTTACATCTTTGAGATTAAAGTCAGGTACCATCTCTAGGAAGCCTTTATACATACACAGACACACACTTCAAGCTGTTATGCACTAATATTTTTGTACTCCATACCTTACGTACTATATTATCACTCTTAGTCTACTTGTCTGTTTTTCCTACTCAAACAATATGAGTGAAGAGATGGGTTCCTATTCATATTTGTATCCCTAACATCTACAAACAAAATTCCTGACACATAGTGAATACTCACATGCTTTTGGGAATTCAATAATGCCATAAAATAAAATAAAACTCCTCAATCCTTTATAGTTATTTCAGAAGCTGAGATTCAAAAGTGTTACTTTAAGTAATGAGATATCATTTTTATAACTTTAAGAATGGCCCCACCGAACCACATACTTAAAATGGTTTTAACCAATGGTTTTAATCAGTGGTAAACTGTATTATGAACATTTTACCACAATTTTTTTAAAAAGCCCCAGTGATCCAATTTAAAGTTTAATTCCCAGGTATCCCTCCATGAAAGAATCCTACTTTCACTGACAAGTAATTCTACAAGGGACACTACAGCATAGCAGTGTTAGGGGCTCTGGAAACAGATTGGCAAGGTTGGAATCCTGGCTTCATCACTTACTAGCTATGTAATTCTAGGCAAGTCACTTAATCATTTTGAAGCTCAGTTTCTTAATCTGTAATATGAGCACTGTAACAGCACTGATCTCAAAAACTACTGTAAAATAATCCACATAAAGCACTGTGTAAACGCTCAGTATTTTCAAACTGTGCTTCTTGGAGTATTGGGTAATCTTCAGCCACTGAAAACAAGAGAGGGCTTCTGCCCCTCCCTTCTTCCATTTCCTCCCAATAACACCTCACCCTGAATAGTCTGCTTTTATTTTACAGATTAAGATTTCAGGTAGAATTTTTAAAAAACAAAGAATTCCTTGGTTTAAAGGAACTGAAATCCATAAATCAAAATGGTATTCACCTAATGCTTATATTATTAACAACTTCCTCTGCAGATAGCCATTTATTAAATTCAATTATTTACTTTGTTAGCATTCACACTTAATTTAGTCTTACTTTGCATCTCACAGAAAGGAAAAATCTTAAAAACGCAATCTCATCTCCACTTATGATAAAAACTGATTGAGGATAACTAATTTGGGGCTGATACTGAAAATAGATTACAAGTTTCCTAGTTGCTATTGAGTCAGGTCAAGTTGTTTAGTTGAAGAAGTCCTGAACATCAATCACACGCACACAAAATGAAGTCTAAATATTCTGAAGCCAAATAAATTTTGACTAATGTTAAAAATAGGAAATTGATTTAAATACAGAATTTTCAAAGGTTTGAAATATAAAAACTAAGACCTATGTTGATTATCATCATCACCTACTTTGCAGGGTTGTGGTAGGATTTATAAAGAATACATTCAAAATATAGTAAGTGCTTAATAAATGTAACTTTCCCTCTCATATCCATCATCTCCAGCATTTCTTTTCTGTCTTTCCAAGAGCACAGAGTCATTTAAACCCTCCCATGACCAAGGTACTTCTCCAGCCTTCCTCAGTCTCTTTTGCCAATAATCTCCAATGCTGTCCTCTCATCACCCTCATTACCTTCCTGACTTTTTTTATTGACACAACCCACCATACTGTATTATCACATCACTGTAATTTTATCTCCAGTCCTCAGCCCAATTAAATTAATATTTTCTGAATATTTATTATATTTATTATATGCCTGGCATCTTATTAATAAAGGGTTAATACTAATTTATATACCTTACCTTCAATGTGGCCCTTGCCTCTCCTTAGAAACTTTTTTGTGTGTTTTGAGACAGGCTCTTGCTCTGTCACCCTGGGTAGAGTGCAGTGGCATCATCAGCTCACTGCAACCTCAAAATTCCTGAGCTGAAGTGATCCTCCTGCCTCAGCCTCCTGAGTAGCTGGGACTACAGGCGTCAGCCACGACACCTGGCTAATTTTTCTATTTTTTTAGTAGAGATGGGGTCTTGCTGTTGCTCAGGCTGGTCTCGAGCTTCTGAGCTCAAGCAATCCTCCTGCCTTGGCCTCCCAGAGTGCTAGGATGACAGGCGTGAGCCACTGCACGAGGCCTCCTTAGAAACTTTTTATAATTTCTTATTTTTAATTATTACGGATATATAATATTTGTACATATTTTAAGATACATGTGATATTTTAATACAGGCATATAATGTGAATTAATCAAATCAGGATACTTGGGGGTATCCATCACATCAGGCACTTATCATTTCTTCATGTTAGAACATTCCAATTCCATTCTTTTAGTTAAAGTATACTCTTATTGCTGATTATAGTTACTTTGGTGTGCTATCAAATATTGCTCATTCTATCTAATTATATTTTTGCATCTATTAACCATCCCTACTTTATCACCCTTCCCCATGATCCTTCCCAACTTCTAGTAACCATCATTCTACTCTTGTCTCCATGAGGTCAATTGTTTTAATATTTAGCTCCCACATACAAGTGAGAATATGCAAGATTTGTCTTTCTGTGCTTGGCTTATTTCACTTAACATAATGTTCTACAGTTCCATCCATGTTATTTATCACTCCTTAGAAATTTTTAAATCCATTTCTATATATGTTTCTAGACTATCTCACTGCAGTTATTTTATTATCTCTCCTCAAGCCTTCAATCCTAACTTTTCCATTCTCACCCTAGGACAATCTTACCTCTTTTTCTGAGATTTTCCAGTTGAAATTAACCAATCATCTTTTCAGAAGCAGGTACTATACTTGTCTTTGCATCTACTCTTTTCTTTTAGCTATTCTCCAAAGATAAATCTTTCACCTCTTAATATCCATCAAGCCTTTCAACAGGACTTTTATCCACATATATCCCCTTTCTCTTTAGCTTCTTTAATCATCACTTTCTAATTGCCTGCTTCCCTTCTAACTTTGAGCATTAGATTTTCCCTACCTTAACAAAAATGTACAAACCGTATCATTCTATTATTATTCTTCCATTCAATGACAAATATTGAAAATAAGTGCTCCACTCCATTTTCTAAATATGGATTTGTCTGTTAACCTCTTGAACTTTGTAGTTGGCCAAATAAAATTACTGCAACTGTACTTTCAAAGGTGACTAACAACCTCCTAGACAAATCCAAATGCTCTCCAAATTCGTCTTTAACCACTAACACTTGCTACCACTAATCAAAATGACAGCAGAGGCCAAACACAAATGCTATCTTCTGTATGAAGCCTCCAATTGTCTGTGTGTTCCCACTTATCATATACATTTAGACTTTGAGTACTTTAAAAATAAGGACTAGTGCTAGGCATGGTGGCTTACACCTGTAATCCCAGCACTTTGGGAGGCAGAGGCAGGAGGATTGCTTGAGCCCAGGAGTTCAAGACCAGCCTGGGCAACATAGTGAGCCCCTGTCTTTACAAAAAATAAAAAATAAAACTTATCCGGGCATGGTGGTGCATGCCTGTAGTCCCAGCTATTCAGGACTCTGAGGCAGGGGGATCACTGGAGCCCAGAGTTTGAGGCTGCAGTGAGCTATGATCACGCCACTGTACTCCAGCCTGGGCAACAGAGTAAGACCCTGTCTCAAACAAACTAATTAATTAAGAGGACTATGACTTATTCATCTGAGGTACCAGCTACCACTCTGCTTGGCCCATAATAAAAGCTATTTAAATATTCTCTGAACTCAGTTGAATTAACCTCTTCATATACTAGAAATTCTCTGAGTTTCTATGATACCACACTAACTGGATTTTCTTTCCTATGGCTTTCCTTGCTTTCTGATTGATTTAAATAGTTTAATAGTAGATATAAGTTTCTATGCAGTGATTTCATGCCTACCAAATCCACTTACTTAGCATTTAAATTCAATCAAATCTTGACACATTTTCTTCAACATATCCTCCAAAATGTGATTTCACATTCAAATCTTTCAGAAATTCAAATCCATTTCTTTGAAATACTATAAATTATTTCTTTAAATTTTTCTTATTACTGATATAAAATAAAAATATAAAACCCAATTTCCCACTACTTTAAGGCCATATTGCATCTCAGTGCCCTTCTTAAAGTCTCTGATCTAAGGCATACTAAGAAAGCAATAGCTTGGGTCCCTTTTTACATAATTATATGTATTCCCTAGATTTTTTTGATTAAACTTTAGGTATGTATTTTTTAATTTTCACAAACCATATCCCTTAAAATGATACATCATCAATTCTACTTTAAAAACTAAACTTTTAAAGGATCAAGAAAGGACAGTGCCTCTTATAATTTCACTTCAAGAACATAAAATTGTATTCTGTCAGAATCTGCTGTAATCCAATGGGTATTCATTTTTGAACAAAATCTTTATATCTGTTATTTCATATTCCTTTGTAATATACCTAAATTAGGTAGAAACATCTATTCATCATCAAATATTCATCTCTGAAGAGTAAAAAAAGAACATAAGATGTTTCAAATATAGCAGAATTTTTATCAAGCAACATAACTGAGTGGAGTAAATGGCACCCTCATACACTGCTAAAAGGAGTACAAATTGGAACAGATTAGAAAACCATAAGGCATTACTGCTAAAGTTGGACATATGCATATCTATGATATGGCCAGTTTTTCTACGCCTAGATACACATTCAATAGAAATGTGTGCACATGTGCATCAAAGACACATACAGGAATATTCATATCAGTACTATTCATAATAGTCCAAAACTAAAAACATGTCCATCATACATTAGAATCAACAGCAATGAGAATGAATGAACAACTCTGGCACAGAAAATCACAGATTAGTCTCACAAAAATAATGTTACTTAAAAGAATACACACTATATGATTCTATTTAATAAAGTTCAAAAACAGGTAAAACTTATCTATGGTTTTAGAAGTCAGGATAATGGTTTCTATCTGGGAAGGCAGAAAGAGAATAATAATTAGAGAAGAACATGAGGGAAGATTTTGGGGTGCCAATAATAATAATGTTCTATTTTTTTACTTCGGTGATAGCTGAACTTTGTAATAAATCATAGACTTATAGATATGATTTACATACTTATACTTATTTCCATGTTTTTATACCTTCAGAAAGTCTTCAAAAATCCTAGCATTCTGGGGGACCAAGGTGTGAGGATCACCTGAGGCCAGGAGTTTGAGACCAGCCTGAGTAACAGTGAGACCCTTGGCTCTACGAAAAATAGAAAGATTAGCTGGGCGTGGTGGCATGTGCCTATAGTCCCAGCTACTCAGGAGGCTGAGGCAGGAGGATTATTTAAGCCCAGGCGTTTGAGGTTGCAGTGAGCTATGATGATGCCACTGCACTCCAGCCCAAACGAAGGAGTGAGACTCTGTCTCCAAAGAAAAAAGTTTTTAAAAAAACTTAACCAAACAAGATGAAGCATAAATAAATATTTACAAATCAACATTTAGAGTATATATTACTGGGAAAAAAACCTGGGAAACAAATATTGAGTGATCTCTGAAAGGACTTCAGTAAATTCCATATATTACTAATTTCAACATACATTCACCAAACTAGAATAAGCATATTCTTATATTTGGATACGCAATGAATTCACTAAATTATGGAACCTCTGAAATAGTTATAGAACCTCCCTAATACTAAAACTTCAGGCAACTCCGATTCTCTGTACCTCAGTTGCTTCAACTATAATACAGACTAAATAAGTACACCAAATATATAATTTTAAATTCCTAGGTTTGTTTTAGATATAGTTGTTCAGTTCCCTAAATGAAACAAAAAACTTCAATGAATAAATATTTAATTGCCTTTTTAAAGACAAACACTGCAAAGACAGAAACATAACTGGGGAAAAAAACGAATGATTTTTAATTTACTTGAGCTGTTATATGGTAAAAAATTTCAAGATAAAACAAACTTTATGCAAAATATATGAAACCTAACCATCATTCTATTTTTTCTTTCCTCAACTAACAAGATATTAGCAGTTATCTTCTGGAATCATAGTCATTGATTTCCAACAGAATAAAATTTAATATACTTTATACTACTGCTCCTTAGTCAAGTAAAGCAATCTGGAATGACTACTGGACATGAAAGATGATCTTTATTCTAGTTTCAAACCATGCCCCTTTATAGCAATAACAATGTTTAAAATTACTGGTTTAAAAAGTTTTATAGTAGGCCGGGCGCGGTGGCTCACACCTGTAATCCTAGCACTCTGGGAGGCCAAGGCGGGTGGGTAGCTCAAGGTCAGGAGTTCAAGACCAGCCTGAGCAAGAGCGAGACCCCGTCTCTACCATAAATAGAGAGAAATTAATTGGACAACTAAAAATATATATAAAAAATTAGCCGGGCATGGTGGCGCATGACTGTAGTCTCAGCTACTCGGGAGGCTGAGGCAGGAGGATCGCTTGAGCCCAGGAGTTTGAGGTTGCTGTGAGCTAGGCGGATGCCACGGCACTCTACAGCCCGGGCAACAGAGTGAGACTCTGTCTCAAAAAAAAAAAGTTTTATAGTAAAAAAACTAAAATTAAACATTTGGTTTGTTAACTTCACTTAATAATGCCAAATTATAACAGAAACATCAGTATCTGACAGCTATTTGCTAAGCAATAGCTAGCAAATAGTAATGACCCAAGCTATAATTTTTACTCATAAGTACCATTAAATGAGAAGCCTCATTAAAAGTTACAAATTTAATATCAGGCTGCCTACAAGCTAATAACTGCAAAGAATGCTACTGTTCTGAGAATATCAAGACTACAAAACTTTTGTATTCTGCACTATCACCCAACTACTATACATACCCATATAACACTATATTTGAATTTCTCTCAAACTTTCGTATCTCATATAATCTGTATTATGTAATATTCACAAATAAGCTTTCAAAAAGTGAAGCATGGCCCAGGTACGGTGGCTGACACCTGTAAGCCCAGCACTTTGGGAAACTGAGGTTGGAGGATTACTTGAGGCCAAGAGTTCAAGACCAGCCTGGGCAACATAGTGAGACCCTGTCTCCACAAAAAAATTTAAAAATTAGCTGGTGCAGCAGGAGGTACCTATAGTCCCAGCTACTTGGGAGGATGAGGCAGAAGGACCACCTGAGCCTGGGAGTTCCAGGCTGCAATAAGTTATGACTGTGTCACTACACTCCAGCCAGGACAACAGAGCAAGGCCTTATCTCAAAACAATAAAATAAAAAGCACAAGAAAAATTTTTTAATAAAAAGTGGGAAAAAAAGAGCATTGTTAAAAAGATCAGCTCAACTACCGTTTTTCTAACATAAAGCTTGCTTCCTCCTCTCAGATAACACACTGTCATATACTATGATGTCACACTTAAAGCTACACCTACCCTGACAGAGGCACTTATCATTCACATAAAGGCAGGCCCTTACCTTCTGAAGTACTTGTCTAGGGACGGCATTCAAAACTTGATTTCTTGCCAAACCTTTCCTTTCTCTCATCTTCTTCATCTCAGTAAATCACACACCACCATCTATCTAGTTCCTCAAGCCAGGAACCAAGAAATCATTTTTGACACCTTTCTTCTAACATCCAATCCATCACGAAGCTATCAATTGCTCCCCTTCCCCCAACCTCACCATCTTCTCTCTCTCTCTAGAATATAGACATATTTCCTTTCACTGTACTTCATCTCTACAGCTGCCATCCTAGTTCTGGCTATCATGTCTTACCTGGATAATCCTGGTATTACCATAACTTTGCTTTCACTCTTACCTTTCTCCAATCCATTCTCAAAGTGGCATTTGAAAAATTTAAAGCATATTACTTATCTGCTTCAAAATCTTCAATGACTGCAGTGCCCTTAGTAAAACCGACAAATCTTTTTTTTTCTTTTTTGAGACAGAGTCTAGCTCTGTTACCCGGGCTAGAGTGCAGTGGCATGATCACAGTTCACCGCAACCTCAAACTCCTGGGCTCAAGGGATCCTCCTGTCTCAGCCTCCAGAGTAGCTAGGACTACAAGGCACACACCACCACGCCTGGTTAATTTTTTCCATTTTTGGAACAGATGGGGGTCTCACTCTGGCTCAGGCTGGTCTCGAACTCCTGACCTCAAGCGATCCTCCCACCTCAGCCTCCTAGAGTGCTAGCATTACAGGCATGAGCCACCGCATCCAGCCCCACAAGTCTTTAACATGCCCTGCAATCTGCTCTCTGCCCACCTCTCTCATTTTGTCTTACATGGTTTTCTTCCTTATTATGCTCCTGCCACCCTGAATTACTTCCATTTCTTCCAACATATTAAGTTTTTTCTTGTCTCATAGCCTTCAAACGTATTTTTCTCTTTCAGGAAACTCTTTTCCTGCTTTACCTGTCTTACTGCTTATTCGTTGTTTCCACTTAAATATCACCACCTGAGAGAGGCCTTCTCTGACCACACAATCTAAAATTCTACCCATTTTTCTCTCATAGCATTCTGTACGTTTCTTTCACTGAATTCATCATAAGCTGTAATTTTATATGTATTTACTTGTTCTTTATCTGTTTCCACTATTTGACTGTAGGCTCCATGAAGGCAGGGATCACTTACGTACTTATTAATATTACATATATAATTAATAAATTAGGGGAACACTTAATGCATTTGTTTAATGAATGAATGGAAATGAATGACCTCAAGTCCAGAGAATAAATTACAGCTCAAAACGGTTTCCCCTTCTCTGGATCTCCCATTGTCACTTGATCAGCTTTCCAACTGTTTCTAAAAGGGAGGAGAGGAAAAAGTGTTCCTGAAAACTTGAAGGCAATACAATAGAGGGAATGTCAAGAAGTTGTATGTGATATGTCAAATAAGTGAGACAAACAATAATGCTAAGATCTCATGAGAAGGAGAAATCCCTAAGGGCTACAATGACAAGACACGATTTTATTCACAAAGTGGAATCTGATCTGAGTATTCACAGACTGGTAAAACTTCAAGAGGTGGAAAATAAGGGAGTAAAGCCCAAATAAGGAAGTAAACAGAGACACAAAGTGCTAGAAGACAGTTAAAAAACAGGAATGTGGCAACTTATATTTACAAAGTAAGCATTAAAAAGCTAAATCTTATATTAAAAAAATCTATATCCTGAGTGTGGTGGTGTGCACCCACAGTCCCAGCTACTCTGTGATCCCTTGAACCCAGGAGTTCAAGACCAGCCCGGGCAATATAGTGACACCTCCTCTCAAATTAAAAAATAAAAATATAATAAAAAAAAGCAATTTATATCTCATGTTGACTACAATAACTACAAAGCATTTAAAAGGTTAAAATAATATCATTCTATCTCATCAGTGTCCACAAATTTCTTCTGACTCCAATTTGGCTTCTAAAGTTTTCCAAACATTGTAACATGCTTTCATTAGATTTTACTTACTGTCTCAAGTTTCCATATTCCTACCCATACTCTTTATTCACTGTACTGATTACTTGAAATTTCCCCATTAGATCTACTATTTCAGTCATAATTTTTTCCTTTATAGACTCCAACTTCTTTAGTAATTCATTTTTCTTCTATTATTTACAGTAGCTGGCTTTTTGTTCTACTACGTTTACATCAATGGAAAACACATCTAACCCTTTAGAAAATGTAAAATTTTCACAAATATGAAAATTTTTATACTATTGATAGTAGATTCAATAGATTTTACTTTTAAATCTACAATGCTACGTCAGTTTCTGACTCTTAAATTCATACATTGAGCTTCTCTTTAGTTCTACCTTGTTTCCACAGGTAAAACAGTTAGGTCTAGCACAATGCCTTGTAGAAGGCATTCAGTTGAAGTAAGGGGTTTGGAGTAAAAAGTTTCTGAAGATAGTTCCAAGTTGAAAATTATATAGTTTCATCAATCTTAGCTTGTCATGTGCTTTTTCCATTGACAACACTGCTTTCTTATCTGTATTCATTACTGCCCACTTGAGGTTTTTCTTTTAAAAATGATTTGTTCGAGTAAGGCCAACTATATCACTATTTGTTTCAAAACTTCTGCCTTGTTACACTTAAAATCCAAATATAGTTTTTGTAATTCAGAGGACAGACCTCATGGGATACTTAGAATCCTAATACTGTAAAATTGGAGGTAAAATAATTTTATACAGGAGAAAACTAAGGCTCACTGAGGTCAGGAAACTTGACTATACCTACACAGTTAAGTGACAAAGTCCTGATTCTCCCAAACCAGCACTCTGTCCAAGTCAAGAAGACCGTTTCACTAGTTATACCAGCACTATGTTTTTTTCTAACGCTATTTCCTGTGCGCTTAGGATGGTGTGTCCTCTTGGTCAATCAATTATATGTTTTTTGTTTTAACACTGTATCCACTTCCCTTAAACTGTTCAGGGATGACAGTTACCTTTAACCAAATCTGGGAGGCAACTACTGTTTTTCCCAGTACATTTCATGCCTATATTACCTGCTCTGGAGTTTACAGGAAACTCCCCAAAGACTGAGACCTGCCGATATTTTGTAGTACACTGTAAGTATTTAATGTGAATTGTTAAAGCAATAGAAGAAACATTAAGTCTTCAGAAATAAAGGTTTAACTTGTGAGCAATACATGTCTTTCATTTAACGAATACTTATCAAATATCATATCAGCAGGTTCTGTACTGCCTGCTGTTAGCAAAAATTCAAGTTCTCTAAATCCAAGAGAAAAGAATAAACATTTTGATCATCCGTTTGATCGCCAAAACCAAAAACATCTTCCCTTAAGTTCACCTTCTATAGATTCCAGTGTTTGTAGACCTAGTGGTTTTTTAAAAAACTATCTGTACCGGGCTGGGCATAGTGGCTTATGCCTGTAATCCCAGCACTTTACGAGGCTCAGGTGGAAGGATGCTTGAGGACAGGAGTTCCAGACCACCCTGGGCAACACAGTCAGACCTCTTCTCTACAAAATATTAACAAATTAGCCTTGCATGAGCCCATAGTCCTAGCTACTCAGGAGGCTGCCACAGGAAGATCACTTGAGCCCAGGAGCTCAAGGTTACAGTGAGCTATGATTTGGCCACTGCACTCCAGCCTGGGCAACAGAGCAGGACCCTATCTCTAATAAATAAATTTTTGAAAAAACCCACCTGTACAGTTAGGGACAGAGTTTAGGCAGAGTAACATCTCACAAGATACGTCCTCTTTTCTGTTCAAGATTTTAGTTGGGTAAGTAGAACTGGAGAATTTTAAATTTGAGAAAAAGAAAACGTGAAAAGTAGCATGCAAAATTGAGAAACTAAATTGTGATATTGTGTGTTTTATTAATGAAGATAAACTTTATTTAATACAGGGGAATTCTGAGGTACGAATATTTCACACAAATATATAAAAGTTATAATAGCATCAAATCCCAGGCTTCCAAGAAAGTAACCGTGTAGCACTGTTAATATCACAACTTAAAAAAAATTCTTGTCTCCTTTGTTCTGAAAAGTTTTATTTTTCTTAAAAAAAAAAAAAAAAAACAACAGCAAAACAAAACCAAAACAAGAACAAACAGAAACCACTCTCTGAGCTGGCGGCTGCAACAGGCCAGTAAGACACCCAGGCTTTCCGGGTCTCGTCTGGCTTTGAGATGGATGTCTGCGAGGAGAGCCCTGGAACCACCCAGCACGTCCCACACCCAGACACCAAGAAAGCGGCAGCTGCGGCCACAGACAGGGGCTGCTGGGGTCCCGGTCACACTGCAGACGAGCAGAGGCCCTCGGGGCTGGCCAGGATCACAGGGAAGGCAGTGCGGTCAGAACCCGAAAGGCAAGGCCTGGGAAAGCGCCGGGGGCGTCCCGAGCTCCGGGCGCTCGCGCGGGACGCCCTGTCATGAGTCACGGAGGCGAGACAGCGGGCGGGGGAAGCGGCTGCAGGATGGAGGGAAGCCCGACCCTCGGGAAGGAACCGCGCGGGGGGAGGGGGAGGCTCCGACCTCGCGCGGGGCGGGGAAGGGGGCCCGCCTCACCCACGCCCTGCCCACCCTGCCCTCGCCTCCATCCGACGCAACAGGCGCGGCGGCCGGGAGCCGACCCCGGGGTCTGCGGGCTGGGACGCGGGGGCAGCAGCCCGCAGCCATGACAGGCGCGGGGCGGGCACCCTGCAGGCTGGGCCGCACGTGCGTGCAGCGCCCCCCTCCCCGGCCTCCCCGCGCGCCCGCCCGTCCCCGGGCCCCAGCCCCTCACCTCAGGCGGCGGAGGCGCGGCCCCGCCTGCCCCGGCCCCCCGGGTCGAGCGGCGGCAGCGGCGGCGGCGGCACGTACTCACCGCCGCTCGCTGGCTCTCGCGCTTCGCCATGACTGAGGCGCCCCCGCCGCCCCCCGCCTCGACCGAGACTGACACGCGCGGCTGGCCGGGCGGGGGCGGCCTCAGGCGACCACCCGGCTGACACAACCCGCCCCCGCACCGCCCCACCAGTTGAGCAGCGGCCGCTGCCCCGTGATGCCCCCGGGCTTCCTCCCCACGCCTGGGGCGGCGGGTGGCAGCAGCGGGCGGCGGCGGCACTTACCGGCGGCGCGGCCAGGCCCCCCTGTCAGCGCGGGGCCGGGAGGGAGTGGAGGGAGGAGTGAAGGGGCACCGCCTCCCCCGCGCCGCCACGCACCCGCCTGATTGGCCCAGTTCACTCCCCCAGCGCGACCCCACCAGCCCCTGCGAGCGGCACTTCGGCTGCTCCGGCGCGTCATTTGCATATTTGTGCCCGCGCCGCTGATTGGCCCGGGCGTGGAGGGGCGGCTGTGACCGCCGCAGCGCCCGCCGCCGCTCCGGCCGCGCCGGGCTACTCGAGAGGGGAGATTCCCCCTCGCCGCTGCCCTGCCCTGGCTGCCCGGCCCGACCTACGGCGGAGGGCGGTGGGAGGCGGGGTCGCTGCCCTGCTCCAACATGGCCCCGCCGGGCCGCCGACCCAATCGCCGGCGCGGTTACTCCAGGAGCCCTGGGCGGCCTCGGGGCGGGGAAGGGCTGGGGCCGGGCGCCCTCTGGCCGGAGCGCGGGGCAGTGCAGTGGCCCGGGCTCCCCTCGCCGCTGCTCCGCGGCCGCCACGTCAGGCCGCGCCCTCGCGGCGGCCTCTCCCCTCGCGCCGCCCGCCCCGCGTCCCCGCCGCCACGTCAGGCCCTGGCAGGCGCGCTCCGACCGCGAGCTGACCGGTGGCGGGGTCGGCGCCGAGGTCACTCACACGCGGGGCATCCCTCGGTCGGCCCGGGTCCTCCGGGGAACGATGAAGGTTTCCTGAGACTTCCTTTTCAAGGGGCCGTGGGTTTAGAGCCACGTTCTCCTTTCGCCGAGACCCTGGTGACACACGCCTGTGCTGTCAGATCGGGAGCACTGGGAGTGCCGCGCTGATGCAGCGATTCAGGCCAGGTGCTAAGCACCTGCGGAGGAGAAGGCGCCAGGCTGAGCACAGACCCAGTCCCCGAGTCCTGCTCGGGAGCGAGAGCGCGCCCCTCGGCTGGGCGGAAACCTAGTCTTCCCAGATTCAGGCTCACGTTCTAAATTGCACAGTTAGGGAGGGAAAGAAAGAACAAGCGCAAGAATTAAAGAAAAAAAAGTGGTGGAGGAGGATGACACTGCTTGAGGAGTAGGGGACGTATTGGAAACCCAATGGCCTATGAAGGCGTTAGGACACTTGGGTTCCCTCTCTGTCACTAATTAAGTGACCTACATTAAATCATAACGTGTCCTAGGGCCTCGGTTTTGTCTTCTGTAAAATGAAGAGGCTGGGCAAGTTTTCTAAAAGGCTTCCAGCTCTCAAATTCTATGGGTCTCTACGTTCAGGCCCTGAGCTGGCTTTATACCTAATAAAAATTTAAAATCCATATTAAAATGCGAGATAGACAAAATAATTAAATGTTTGAACTTCAGTCAGCCTACTTTATAGTTTGTGCAAAGCTGTTTACCGTTTCAAATCCAGTGTGGGTGACATTTAACATTCACCTTAGGGTTGACAGAAATCTCTTGACTTTCAGCCTCCACAAAAGAGTGTCACTGCGCTTGTTTATGCCTGACCAGAATGGAATGGCTGCGGTATACGTCGTGGTAGTTGCCAAGTAATTTCATTCTTTCTATTCCCCATGAAGGTCCTCCAGAGTAGATCAACACAACTCTATTTAGCTGAGATACTGACAGCTGGGAGGAAACCCAGCTGAAAGAGAGGTTACAATTACAGCTTTGATTCCCTCAAGGATACTTAATAACAACCACGTATTAGAATAAGAATGCACAGAAACAGTTCATCTCTGAGCCACCTACACTGCTTCTTACTTGAATACTGCTTTAGTTTGCAAATTCAACGTGCTGAGACCAATTTAAGGCCAGTAACGTCTCATTTATCTGGCATCATAGCAGAATAAGACATCCCATATAAAAGAAAAACTTTAAAGAACTTTCCTCCCCATCATCTGATGGAACAGTTTCATGTTTTCTTGAACACAACTCTCTGAAAATTACTTACGATTGATGATGGGGCAGTGCTATAATTATGAACATTATTGCATTCCATTATGATCAATGAATGCCCTCAAAAGCATGTAGAATTTGTCCCTGTAATAAATGACCTCTAGACTGCTGGGTTTTGAGGGTTTTTGTTTGTTTTTTAACTTATTTCTGTTTTTTGTATATATCTCCTTCCTCACTATGGGGTTGACACTTCTCAATTCTTTTACCTAACCATCTTCTTTACTACTTTTCTGAGACTTCTATGCTACTATGAACTCAGATACAGATAAACTTTGATTAGTTTAAACTCTCAGGTTTTGAGTAAAGATTTTCTGTGGGGTTCTCCTGTGGGTTAAATACATGAGTTCTTATGATATCTATTTTAACTGCTCAGTGACTGGTTTTCACTTATTTCTTAAATCTTGGAGGTATTCTCAGTAACAGGTTTTTGGATATATGGGCTCTGGAAAAATTATTGTAGAGGATAGCTCTGAATCTCAGAAATTTCCAGGCTAGATTAGTAAATATCACCCTCTGCAGCTGACATTAGGAAGAATCAATACAAACAACATCAAAATATAACAACACTGGCCTGCCATTCCCATCGGGCATGGACTGTCCAAAGCCAACTGATGGCCATGCTCTCCAGGTCCCTCCCATCCCACTCTAGAATAAGAATGGCTCCATTCCTACTCAATGGCTTTCAAATCAAAAAGGCCCTGTATCAGTAGACACAGTAATGTGGGTCACCAGAAAGCCTGTGCTATGATGGAGTAGTTCTCCATACCTTGAATGAAACATTCTAAAATAGGTGTCACTTACTGAAATTTAACTAGTCCTAGGCACTGTGTTAGATTTCTTATTTCATCTTACCTTCACAACCACAGTATATGGAAAGGATTTTTTTTTTTTCCATTTTAGAGATGAAGAAGGTACAAAATCTTGCCCTGGTTACACAGTCATTGAATGAAAGAAATAATACTCAAACTTAGAACTGTCTGGCCCTAGAGGCTATAACTCTTAACCATTATGCTATAACCCTCCCTTCCACCTGAGTTTTCAAGTGCATGTTTATCAAACAAGTTTATTTTAGCACCTTGGAAGGGAGAATTCCATGCATAGGAATTTTGGGTCAGGTTACCAAAATAATAACCCATTATGCAAATTTATAGAGTTCTCCTGCAAGTTTGAGGAATATGAACCAATCCTTTAGTACCTGTTCACTTTGAGGTAAAACTGATATAATCAAGATCCTGAAACTGCAAAACTAAGGAATGGCTCCTACCTCAGTGAGACCTACAAAAATGATAATCACAGAATAGTCAAAACAACCTTGAAAAAGAAGCAATGTGGAGTACTCACACATTCTGAATTCAAAACATGCTACAAAGGTACAGTAATCAAAACACAGTGGTACTGGCATAAGGATAGACATATGAATCAAGGGACTAGAGTACAGAAATAAACCCTTACATTTATGCTCAAGTGATTTTTAACAAGGGTGCCAAGACATTTAAATTGGGGAAAAAATAGTCTTTTAAACAAATAAGTGGTGCTGGGACAACTGGATATACACATACTGGAAAATGAAGTTGGACCCCTAACTCACACTACTCAAAACTATAAATCAAATGGGATACTACTACTACATATAACAGGTAAAAACTATAGAACTCTAAGAAGAAAACATAGGAATAAACCTTCAGGATCTTGGATTAGGCAATGGTTTCTAATATATGACACCAAAAGCATAAGTGACAAAAGAAAATATAGATAAATTAGACTTCATCAAATTTTAAAACTCTAACAGAAATGAAAAGAAAAAAATTGATAAATTGAATTTCATCAAAATAAGAAACCCTTTGCTCCAAAGGACACCATTAAGAAAGTAAAAACAAAGACAAAACACAGAAAGAGAAAATATTTGCAAATCACATATAGATGCTCCTCCATTTACGATGAAGTTACATCCCAATAAACCTATTGTAGTTGAAAATACCATTAAGCTGGAAATGCATTTAATACACCAAACCTACCAAACATCATAGTTTAGCCTAGCCTAACTTAAATGTTTTCAGAACACTTACATTAGCCTACAGTTGGGGAAAATTATCTGGCAACACCGCACAACATAGAGTATGGATTGTTTACCCTCATGATCACATGGCTAACTGGGAGCTGAGGCATCACAAGAGAGTATCCACCACATTTTACTAACCTGGGAAAAGATCAAAATTCAAAGTAATTTCTACTGAATGGGTATCACTTTTAACACCACTTTTGCACTTATGTCAAAAATTGTAAGTTGAGGCCGGGCCGATGGCTCACGTCTGTAATCCTAGCACTCTGGGAGGTTGAGGTGGGTGGATCGCTCAAGATCAGGAGTTCGAGACCAGCCTGAGCAAGAGCGAGACCCCGTCTCTACTATAAATAGAAACAAATTAATTGGCCAACTAAAAATATATGTAAAAAATTAGCCGGGCATGGTGGCACATGCCTGTAGTCCCAGCTACTCGGGAGGCTGAGGCAGAAGGATTGCTTGAGCCCAGGAGTTTGAGGTTGCTGTGAGCTAGGCTGAT